>PVJA010003490.1:0-94670 GCA_004027025.1 Myocastor coypus | reverse complement strand
AGAAAGGAGAACAGAACAGAAATAATCTCTGTATTAGAGAGAGAAAGGATAACCATAATGACAGACTTCAATACTATTAAAGAAGACATCGATAAAAAATTAGAGGAGAATAGAAAAATGATGGACTCCCTGACGGAGCAATATAGGAAAGACATAGATCGCATGAAACAGTTTCAAAGAGATATACAAGAAAATAAACTGATCTGATAGTGAAAACACATAATGCAACCATTGTTCAATTTTTCTTATTTTGAAATTCTGTACTGTATGTACTCTTACGTATTACTGTTTTTTCCTATCTTTGTTTCTGCTATTTTTACTTTTAAAAATACAATTAAATTGATTAAAAAAAAAAAAAAAAGCACATAAGTGCCAGGGTTCAGCTGACCACAGGGCTTCCCCTGTGGCGCCCTGGCCCAGACCCAGAGCACAAGGTTTGGCATCACGATGGTGCTGGTCAGAGAAACCCAGCTGTGCTGCGCAGCTGGCCCCTGGGTCCCCTGGCAGTGAGGAATGGGGGCTCTTGGCTTGACTGACACTTGGCCTCTTCTCTCTGTGGACATGGTATTAGGCCACCAGGACGGTGTAAAAGCAAAAGCTGGGGGGCAAACAGAGCTCGTCCTGTATTCTGTCTTTATCTTCCCAGCTGAGCACCCTTGAATTTGGCATGGTTTCCACCTCTGCAAGACAGAAATACTGGAGCCTGCTTCCCACAGCTGTCGGCCTCCTGACACGCACCCAAGGTGCCTGGCCCTCTGGTGGCCGGATGATATCATTGACCAATTAAGTGGAAATGAAAGGATCAAGAGTTATTTCATGGCTGTCAAAAGCTTTTAGGTTCCTAAAGGAACTTTTGATTTTCTTGGGCCTTTGTCCTAGAGGAAAAAAATTAAAGAGCTTTCCCAGTGCCTGAGTGCATTTCCACATTTCATGCCGAGCTGCTGCTCCGGAGTCCGCTAGGGTACCTCAGAGGGGGCCGCCCGCCTCCCCCCAGACTCCAGCGGACGGGAAGCCTGCTGGACCGTTCTTTCTCTGACCAGGGAAGCCTTCGTGCACCGTTCTTTCTCTGACCAGAAACTCCCTGGCCTGGCCTGCATTATCTAGATGCTTTCAGTGAGGCAAATAGCAAAACCAACCCTGATTTCCAGAAAGAAAGAAAGAAGAAGAAAAAAAAAAAAAAAGACTCTGCTAATTAGAAACGGGGCTGTGGCTGGTTTCCTGCGATGCCCTCCAGGCCTGGGTGGGGGACTTGGACAAACACATGAGTACAGTTACTTTACAAACCAGCCTGGCGGTTTCATCCTCACTACCTCTTCTCTCTCCGCCAGGCCAGGTGTTGGTGTGGCAGAAGTGTCTTCCACGAGCAAGAGGAACAGTGCCTTGCTGTGCTTTGATCCTCACGCTGTCTCCTGGCTGAAGTCAGATAGCTGTCAGTGAACCATGACGAGGACCAGGAAAATGCCGCCGTCTCGGGTCTCGTCCCTGCCAGGCAACACTCCTCCTACCCCTCCTCCCTCTGCAGCCAAGGTGGCTACTGCTGCCCGGGCCGTGCAGCCGAGGAGGACCGGGGCATCACCAGTGAAGAGCCGCAGAGCAACCACACGTCACGTGCTCCTATGCTGCGTGAAAGGCAGCTCACTCGGCTTCCCACTCACCCCTCACCCTGGGGTCCCATCTGCACCCCCCGCCCACTCCACACTTCCCAGCTGAGCTTCAAGTCCACGCGCTCGTGTCCCACTAATGTCTCCTCTCCCCTGGTTCCCAGAGCCCAGTGCCCACAGGAGGCCTCCTCTCTGGCGAGGGCCCTGTCTCCCTGCTGCCCTTCCCACTGCCCAGGCTGTCATCTTGTCTGGCTTGGTGATGCAAATGCTCCTGAGTTGCTGTGGTCACACTGCAGCCCGACTCCTGGCCTGCCTTCCATACCTTGCCACCGCCTAGGTCTAAAGGGCAGCCAGGGCAAAACAGGCTGCTCCTGTTTAACAGTCCCAGTTCATATCCCATGAGGCTTTTCAGGAGCTCACTGGCTTCCCTCCTGCTTTCCTCACTGCCAAAGCGCAGCCCGGGACCCCTTGTCCCGTTCCCATGGTGTGGAGGACCACCTGGGTCACTCTCCTTGAAAGAAGAGCAGTTGTCCCCACTTTGGCTGTGCCTGATCCTGTTTCCGTGCACTGATGGGTACAGAGCTGGCTGGGACTATTCCTCATCCTTTCAGCCACTGGCGCAGTGCGCAATGGCCTAGCCGAGGTGCTGGGGGGAGTCTCTGAAGCCAGCAGTCAGGTTTCCCCGAAAACTCCCACCCACTTCACCTTAATATGAGCCAGGTCAAGATAGAGCAAAGAGCCAGTGTGCCACACTGTGGGGATCGAGCCTCAAGATAGAGACTATGAACTCCTGGGGCTTGAAGGGTTTCCTGTCAGAGCTGAAACACTGGCCCCCAAAACATGCCGTACTATCCCAGTTGTGTAAGGCAGGTTACTCTCTGATAACCTTCTCCCTGCACATTGCAGAGGTACAGGCAGGCCTCCTACCCAGCCCAGCCCACGGCGCTCGGTGTTTCCGGCCACTCTCAGTCACTCATCCTCAGGCCACTCCCTGCTTCACAAAGGAATAAAAGCTGGGTTCTGTCTTGAGTGCAGGCCTCGTTCTGGGTCATCACTATGGCTGGACTTAGGGCCCCTTGGCTCACCATAATTATAAATATGCTTTAGTGTCTCTTCTCACCGTGCATTGCCCTGGAAGAGGCAGACTGGAATTAACTTGATGGGATCCCAGTAACTTATCCATGGGAATGCAAAGATCAACTTCTGGGACTCAGGGGAGGACCTGGATGGGCTTCCCACATTTGTTTCTCAACGAGGCCGGAAGGCACAACCTCAGCACAACAACCAGTACCCAGAATCAGGTGCAGGTGACCCACTGAACCTTGTGTGACCAATTTAGAGGTAAGCATGGGGCCTGCTGGCACAGCACAGCACCCCTCGTCTTCCTGCAATGCCCTGTGTTGCTAGGCCTGAGCTGGAAGGACTCCCAGCTACGTCAGCCATGTCTGCCCACAGGGGATACTCATTAAATAGTCATCAGACAGATGAGCGCCGCCTTCCTGGCTTCAGGTATTCTTATAGCCCTAAGTCTCCAGTCATTCCATCGTCTCTTTACCAATCAAGTGGCTTGCTCAAAGATGATGACATCCACACTGTGATGGTTTACATCTAGGTATCTCCACCACCCCAAGTCTCACACAGTCACATGTAGAGGGTTTTTTTATTTTTATTTTTGGAGGGGCAAATGGATCTAGAGTGCAGGATGCTGGAGTTAAGGGTGTGATGCTCGTATTCACACACAGCATGATGCTGGGATTAAGGGTGGCCCACCCCAGGTGTGAGTGCTACTGAGGACAGGAAGCCTGGGCAGAGCTTAAGGGACAGAGAGAGGGCCGCAGACGGTGCTGCTTTTGCTGCCTTCTGCCTGCCATGAACGGCTTCTCCTGTGACGCCCCTCCACTGCCTCTTGGAGCCAGCCACCTTTCTCCATGGCCTGCTTTCCTATCCTCAACTTTACTCTCTCTCTCTCTCTCTCTCTCTCACACACACACACACACACACACACACAGCGGTCCGCAGCCTGGGTCCACGCCTTCCCAACTGTCCTGCTGAGGAACGCTGCACCTGTTCGTCAGGTCTGAAGGGCAGGCAAATGGGAGGGAAGCGGTCCTGCAGGACGTGGGCTCTCTCCACCTCCCCCAGTGTCCTATGCCCTGGGCATGCCCTGGTGTCGCCTGCTGAGGCTGAGACTGAAGAACAACATAGGACGCAGATCCTGAGCCCAGAGAGCCACAGATGCACGGGGAGCACCTGAGATTTATGGCTGAAGAATCACGTGGGCTTCTTTTATATATATATATATATATATATATGTATATATATATATATATATATATATATTTAGGACAGGGTGTACAGGGTCTCACTGCGCAGATCAGACTCGTAGTGATTCTCCTGTTTTCAGCCTTCCAAGCTCTAGGATTATAGGTGTGTGCCACCATACCCAGTCTCAGTCACCATCTCAGTGCTTCCTGGGGGTAGGGCCGGCATGGCGTGCCAGGGATCAAACCCTGGCCTGTACTCTGCCTCAACAGGCGCTTTAATCCACTGAGCTATCTGGCCAGCCCTGATGTGGACTTCTGAGGGCTGCGCTGTGTCCCCAGCACTCAGCACTAAGGGAACAGCACACTGTGCTTTTTGCCAGAGACCCCAGAGAGACAGCTGTGCAGGGCTTACCTGAGCACGACCAGCCGAGGACCACGTCTCTGGGAATCTACTCAGATCTACCCTGCTTGGGCCGAGACGGGCACCACAGGGCTCCAGAGCCCACAACAACCGGCACTGGCACCACTGGAACCAGCCTTCCTGCAAAACCTCCACTGCTACAGCTCAACTCACTTCTCCTGCTAATATTTTTAAGCATCTCCTGGGTTTCCATGCACAACAGAGGCAATCAAAGGGCGCACAAGGCAGTCACTGCCCTCAGATTGCCCTTGGTGTGTGGGGACAGCAGGCGCCCCACAGAGAAGCCCAGCCTTGTGCAGTCAGCACCCCGCTGAGGAACACAGAGGTCCACGGTTGGCAAAGCCGAGGAGTGTGAGGTCCCACAGGGTCCAAAGGAGGCAGCTGGCTGGCGCATGCTGCAGAGGTGACGTCCCCCTGTGGCGCAAGCGAGCTCACCTAGTAGCAGGGGGAAGGAGGAGTTACAGACCGAGATGCATGTCTAAAGAGTCAGGTAAGCATGAAGTGACACGCTGTCACTGGAGGAAGCGACCGATTCAGTGTGGCAGAAATGTGACTGACACTGGGAGGAGCGAACCTGCAGGCTAGGCAGGATGTGGCCACATAGCAACCCTGTGTCCCCTGAGGGCTGCACTGGGACTTGGCGTGGGCAGGTGGCCTGGGAGCGAATGCAGAACGTGGGCCGAGGACATCGCCCAGTTTCCAGCACGCTTGATGGGCTTGCGTTCCAGGGACTGCAAGGGGCTTTCTGAGGAATGCGCTCTCCAAGGAACCGGAACTCCGCCAGGAGCCCGTCGTTTCCCGTGATGCTGAAGAAAGCGGAAGCTGACAAGCGTGAACAGCAAGCAGGGAACGCAGCCTCTGCGCTGTCCCACGCTGTGGTCACTGCTGATGTGGAGTGAGCAAGCGGCGGTGCCAGGAGATCCCACGGTGGCGACCTTGCTTTCTTCCCAGGACACCTTCCACCGGGCGCGTTGAGAATTGGCCTCTGTGGCGGCTGTGAAATGTACCTCTCTCCCTGACTGCAATTAGAGAAAAGGGCTTCATTCACACGGTATCTAAAAATAGACGCCGGGCTGGCAGTGTGCAGAAGCGACTGCCTCGCTCTCCCGCAGTTGGAGGAGGGAGGGTGGCTCCTGGATCCTTGAGACTCCTAGCGCAAAAACAGCCAGGGGAGCATTGTCAGGAGCCCCAGTGAGGCCCCACCCCGTGCAAAGGTGGAGGATATCTGGGGTCACCCGGGGGGAGGCAGTGTGTCAGCCCTCCCAAGGCCTGATGAGACCAGCTAGGCATGCTGCAGAGCTTCCCTGAGGCCTGCAGGCCAGAGATGCCACTGCTACAGGACAGAATGGACAGGAAGGTCCCTGCTGCCGGGGCTGGAATGCAGGGTTATCAAAATTGCAGTGCGGGGTTGGATTAAAAACTTCTCACAGTGAAAGGCCCAACGGCATGAAATCCTGTGACACCTACCTCCGCACTTGCCGCACACCTGCCCCACCGCCCCGACCGCTTCAGCAGCTCCTGTGTCCTCTCCCTGAGGGTCCTTAGCTAGCTACGCTGTCCTGGCTGCCTCGATGTCCTGAATCGAATAAAAACCGTTGCCTGGGGGCCCTGCGGGATGGCTCAGTGGTCTAAAGCGCCTGCTTGGGGAAGCTTGGGCGGCTTCAGGCTTCAGGGACTGCTGTTCAATCCCCGGCACCATATGCTGCGCCAGCGCTGAGCCAGCCCTGCCCTCAGGGCGGGCTGAGCCAGCCATTAAAATGAGTGAATAAACAAACAAAGGCTCTGAAACAAGAATAAAAATAATAAATAAAATAAAAAATTCTTTAAAAAAAAGTTAAAAACAAAACAAAACAAAAACCTTTGCCTGTCTTGGTCATTCTGACTTTGGAGAGGAGCCGGAAGTCGCACTGTGCCTGGTCCCAAGAAGAAAGTGGGTGAAGACACAGCGTCGTGACTTTAGGAGCTGCCTTTCCACTGTCTGACGAGGGGCAGGGCACTCATCTTTTCTCTTTTTTTTTTTTTATCACATCCATAAAGACCCTCAGGAGCGAGGACCCTGGAGCTGCTGCAGAGTTATAGGACTAGGGCAGGGAGAGAAGCGTGTGCTTAGCGAGGGGAGGATTGGGAGCGCGATTTGTAGCACAAATTCTTTCACTGTAATCATTTATATATTTTTCATTTATCCTTGTTTGTTTCTTTCTGTGGCCAGCTCAGCCCGGCCTGGGGACAGCACTGGCACAGCATGTGGTGCCAGGGATCAAACTACCATCACTTTAGTCTGCTGAGCCATCTCACCGATCCCTACAGCAATCATTTTTAACACTTAAACATTCACCGCATATTTGACCACCCCTTATTCATCATCAGACGCCAGTGCTCCGAAGGGCCACTTTATTTTTCTAGATAAGCCAGTGTAAGCTGCTCTTTCCTTCTTCCCTTTACCCAAACAACACTCTGCCCAGTCTGTGGCCTGAAACACGTGACCCCGGAAATCGGCACGGGAGCACACCAGTTAGATCGCCCTCTCTCCGCCTGAAAATGTTTTCTGTTTCCTCGGCAGTGGGCCTTGCCCACGGAGGGGATTAAGTTTGGGCTTCAAAAGTAACTAGGCAAGGGCGTGGGCAGGAGGCAGGTCCTTCTCAGGCCAGCTCAGCGTCCCCTCGTGCACCCGCATTCCCCAGCTACACCAGCCCCATTGCCCGGGTGACTAAGCTGCTTTGGCAGCTCTGTTATGGCTGGAGGCGGGCCAGCGCCGTGCACACAGAGGATTTGTTCTTACGGTTCATGTAGAGAACTGCTGCACACAGAATCTGGGGTTCTGCTTTCAGATAAGACCTGGGCCCCTTCAGGCACCGCATTTTCTGGCTTCCAGCTCTGGCGGCCCTGGCGCAGTGTC
Organism: Myocastor coypus; assembly: GCA_004027025.1. Taxonomy (NCBI): domain Eukaryota; kingdom Metazoa; phylum Chordata; class Mammalia; order Rodentia; family Myocastoridae; genus Myocastor; species Myocastor coypus. The sequence goes on along the minus strand of PVJA010003490.1, from coordinate 87,488 downwards.
CTGCTGCCAGGAGGTGGCCAGATTCCTGTGTCACCAAGAGGGAGAAGACGGTCATACGGGAGGGGATTGTGCGCGGGGCCTTGTGCTCACCTCGATCCCCAGCCCCTTTGATTTTCTGTTTTGAGGAAGGGCATGGCTGCGTTTCTGCACTGCCCACGTTGGGTTCGGACTTCAGATTCTCCTGCTTCGGCTTCCCTGCCGGCTCCCTGTCTTCCTATCCCGTCAGCAGCGGTGGGGCTCCGCAGGCCCCTGGCCTGAGCAGCGTCTGCAGCCTTGTTCTCCTAGGCGCATGTGCTGCAGCTCCCAGCTACCTGTGCCCTGGACTCCGGTCACTTCTGAAGCTGGCGGTCTGCCGACTTCATGCCCTCCGCCGTCCCTGACCCCAGCCTCTTGCTCAGGGTGAGGCCAGGGCTTCGTTCCTCCCTCAGGACCAATCTGCGCCAACTCCTTCTCAAGTCCAGGGAGACAGGACCGAGGCTAAGACACTTCCTGTGGGCGGGGCCCGCTTCTGCTCCTGGCCCAGGCCGAGACTCCCGCACACTCCCGGGAGCCCATCTCCTCGGGTCACTGGGTACCGTGTTGGGGTCCTTGCTCTAGAGGGCCCAGATTTACCGCGCAGCCTGAGGAAGTGGCTTGCGGGTATAGGCGCACCTCTCTCTCCATGTGGAATTTGGGCCACGGAGTTCTTACCCTGCAGCTCCACATACGCAGAAATCCAAACCACTTCCGAGTGCAAGAGCAAAACTGTACAACCATGCCTGCCCCAAGGCACCTAGAATAGCATGCAAAATAAATAAATAAAGGGCAAATAAAAGACGGATTACAGGAAATGGGGAGGCGGAGCTGCTGCGGAGGACAGGACGCAGAGAGGCGAGGGAGAGAAGGAATTAAACCGCGCCCCGCCAAGGCTCCAGTCCCCACAGCAGACGTGCGCCCTGCGACGGCCGAAGACACGCGCTCAGCGAAATAAATTGTTTTCAAAAATTGGAGTTGGGTGAATGTAGGAGTTTAAGAGCTGACGAATTCAAAACGACCACAGACGCCGACACAGGGTGGGCTCCAGGAGGAAAATAATAGGGCTGGCGACTCCTGACCCCTGGGATCCCAGCCAAGAGAGAGGCCGGGAGGCAGTGTTTAATTGTGGAAAAACCAGCCTGGCTGTCCTCTTATCTTCTTCCTCTGTGAGTGCAACCCGCAATTACTGGTCACCCTGCATTCCTCGGAGCCACTCGGCGGGGGCTGGCGGCAAGGCCTGTCTGTGGAGAGCCGGCACTGTACCTGGCTCCCAAGTGGCTCGGGCTCTGCGGCTCCTCCGTTACAAAGCTCACATAGGCCTTCCTGCGCCACCAAAGGAGAGTCCAGGCGGGTGGAAAGAGAAGCAGTAATTCAAAGGCACCGCGATGGACCCCAAGTCCACGGTTCCACGTTCATTTCAGCACTATACATGCGACTTTTCAGGTCCTCCCCTTAACATCAAACTCCCAGTATATTAGCTGGGTTACAGAGGTCTCTCCGCCTTGTGCAAATTTATCTTTTTCTTTCCAATCTGCAGGCTTTTTCTGGAGCCTAACACCTGGGTGCTCTGTCCCTTGTAGCTAATGTTTTACTGTGGAAAAATACGGGTCCCAGACTTGACTTTTTAACTGGCAAATGAGGAGACCTTGGAAAAGTCATTCAGCTTCCACAATTTCAGGTTGCAGAGCTTTCAGATGTGTTTCCAGGTAAAGGGGCTCACGGAGCTTCACGAGGCTTTGGGGGCCAGTTGAAGAGGGGTGCACAGTAGGGCTGGGATGCAGCTGAAGGGTGGGCTACTTGCTTAGCACTGCAAGGAAGGAGGGAGGTGGGGATAAGGAGGGAGGGGCAGGGCAAAAGAGGGAGAGGGAGAGGGAGACGGGGGGGGGGGGCTGAGGAGGGAGGGAGGAAGGGAAGGCTCTTCTCCATCCAAACATCTCCTTTTTCACCTTCATCCCGAAAACTGTCTCCAGGCTCACTCAGGTCCTGCTCGCTTCTTCCCTCTAAGCCGGTCCTTCCCACACACCTCTCCTCCCACTTGAATTATTCTGTTTGAAGTACTCTGAACTTGTGCTTTCGTTTGTCCATGGTCAAATCAAGCCCTGGGGGCACACTTCCTGAAGGATGGGATGGTGGAAACTTCCTGTCTTATATTTTGGGGTGTTCTCCAGTTGCTTAACTGATGATCACCTTGCACTTCGGAGCCTTTGGGGACACCTACCCTTTGGGCATCCCCACCTTGGGACCTATACACCTCTGAATTCCATGGCTGTACTTCAGGGCTGGAGTAGAAGTGTGGGTGCTGTCTTGGTTACTTTTCTGTCATTGCTGACACTAAATGCCCGATGCCCAAAATGAAGGAAGGCAAGGCTGACCTAGCTCAGTTGTGGAGGCTTCAGTCGGTAATCAGCTGGCTCCAAGCAGGGTGGCACGGCCTTGGGGCAGCCAGCTGCTTAAGGCTGCAGAACATGGCAAAGCAAGCCGAGAGGGAAGCAGGCCGCCCACGGCCGTCTTCCTGCCCTCCTCTCCCCTCCTCTCCCACAGGCTGGGGATGTTTAGGAGGTGAGGACCCCGACCCCCTACTCAGCCAGCTGTTCTCAGGCTGACACACTGACCAATCATCACAGATACTAAGTTCATGGAGAAGGGCCCTGCCCGTTCTCTCTCAGGCGTAAAGCCTTGGACTTGAAATCTGTGAGGAAGGCCCGCAGCCTGCGCTCACCTGGGGCCTGGTCCTGCCTGCTGTTCCTGCCCAAGGGCTGAGCCTCTGTCTCCAGCACTCACATTCTCCCCGTCTTATTTGAGCCCTGAAATACATGCTGTCATTTACTGAGTGTCCCAAAGCACTTTCTAGGCAAAAGCTTCATGGACCCTACTGCACTGTAACTTTTCCAACACCTCCACAGAGGCAGTGCTACCGCTATCTCTACGTCATAGACGAGGACAAGGAGGCATGAGACATTACGAGAGCTCAGCTGCCGAAGCTCTCCTCCCTAGGTAGTGTGTCTGGCCAGGGGTTCCGTGTTCAAAGGTGTGGCCTGGGCTGCAGCTGTCTTCAGTTACTTCACTTCTGGGAGCCAAACGAAGCTGCCCTAGGCTGCTGCTTGCCTTCACGCAGTACTTGCAATCCCAGCATTCCCTGTACAACTCCATCTTTCTGAGGCTAACCTTCTCGGTGACTTGAATGTTTCCTCTCCTGCACTTTTGGAACAACCTGGGCATCAAAACATGGGCACAATTGAAATATTTTGGAGCTTTCACTGCGGGCTCCTGATTCATTGCGTCTGGAGCAATCTTGGAGCATTTACTGAGGGAGAGACGAGGTAAAGGGTGGGGACAATACCTGTCCCTGCGGCCAGAGAATTTGGTCTCCAGGACAGACCGAACTAGAACGAAGGCCAGATGGAACCGTGTTCTGAAGGTGAAGGACGAGTGCTTCTTTCCAGTCCCAAGGAAACTCTTCCCTGTATGTACTGAAGGAAGGAAGAAGCCGGGCAGAGGGCTGGGCTGTGAAATTAAAGATCTACCAATCCAGCATGGAAACTCGGATTATTTATACACTGACTCACTTAAAACCTGCTTCCTGTGTTGGTGTCTATGATACATTTTTTAATGTCAGACTAAAAATACACTTCCAGCACACCAACTCTGTCTACCCAAGGACTAGAAATGAACACATGGTCACATGTGACACACACACAAAGAAAAACACAAGAAAAGTCACTCATTTCTTTTTCTTTCTTTTTTTTTTTTTTTTTTTTTTTTGTATAGACGGGGTCTATAGGGTCTACAGGGTCTCATTACACAGATCAGACTCACAGTGCTCTTCCTGTTTTTCAGCCTCCTAAGCACTGGGATTATAAGCAGAGGAATCTCAAGTAAGCCCTGGACTCTCTCTGGGCGTTCTGGAGTTAGAGCAGCTGCAACCTTAGAGGTCACCCCGTCTCAGTTTCCCTTTAGAGCTGGCTGACACCTATGACGCTAGCAGGAGACGTCAGGTGGGACCAGGGTTCTGGCATCCTAACCTCATACACACCTAGGACCCCTCAGTTTCTGAGCTTGGAGCCTCTGGATTAATCATTTCCCTCTCGTCTTTGGGTTCCTCTTTCTGCCAGAGCATTGTTAGGATGAGCAGGAGAATTGAAATCCAAGTCTTAATCAGACACCAAGTAACAGAGTTTTGCCCACACTAGCTTGTGCAGAGATCAGCCAGAAGGTCAAAGGTCAACCAAAGCGAAAAGGGCTGGGAAGGCCCGGGGAGCAGCTCTGCACAGAAAGCTGCTTGGGGGGAGGTGGCTTCTGGTGGCCCGGCGATGTCACACCGCCCAGAGCACTCAGTCTCTGTCCTTGACTTCTGCACTCAGCTGGCTGATGTTCCCTGGCCCTTTGAGTGTGGGGAATGTTGGTGGCCTGCCCCGCTTTAGTGCTGATGAAGCTGCCACAACAGTTAAGAGATCCCAGGTGCTCACAAGAAAGGATGCATTTGCTCTCCCAGGATCCAGGGTCCAACCTGAGCAGCTCGGCCTTGGTGACAGACACCTCTCAGGAGGGTGGTGGGCATGTGGGAGGACGTGAGGAGGGTGCCTGAGGGCCCTCCTGGTGACTGGTGACAAAGTCAACCCCCAAAGGTCACCACACATCCTCCACCAGCGCCAGAGCAGGACCAGCACCTGGGCTGGCGCTCACTGCCTGCAGCCGTGCGCTGTGGGGCGATTCCCACCGCCCCAGCTTTGCTACGAAGCTTTCAAATTTGACGTTTGTCAAGTGAGAAGGGAACCAAGAATTCCAGGAACAGAAGGCAGGGGAAGAATTCCAGGGCTGCACAGCCGTGCTGCAGTGTTAACCATTACATGCGGCAGACCCGCGGGGATCATAAAACAGAGATTCGGAGAAGGATTGTAAATTTGAATATTTGCACTTTCCCCCCCGTACTTTATCTTTGATGAGGGTTTAAAATCATCTTTTGAACAAAAAACCACGCAAGAAAGTGAGACTGGCTGGACAAGTATTTGAAGACAACATAAGCCAGGACAATTAAAACACCAGACCATGTCTTTAAAGAATTACTGCTGCCTCTCCTGAGAACGCGGCCCATACTGATTGACCGAAATGAAAGAGAAAATGAAACGACTTCCAGCGGCTGTGCTTGAACCCCAGGCCCCACGTCAGGGCAAAGGCTTTGCCGTGCGCGGAGAGGCCCCACGGTTTCTGCTTGCTCTGTGAACTCTGCTTCAACAAAGCATTTCTGTCACTTCCTTTAGCTTTGAAAACAGTAATCCAGAAAATAATCTTTCCTAAGTTTTCTCCCATAAGCCTGACAAAATCACGTGCGACTTTTCCACCCAAGAAGCCCACAGTAGCAGTAGGCACAGCTGGCACGGAAACGCTGCCCGCAAGGCCCGGAGAAGAGGAGGAGGTGGAAGCTCTGGTGAGCGCGGCGCCCTCCGCAGCCACTGCTGCGTGGCGCTGCGTGCTTCGCGTCACCCACGGCTAGCGCGATGCCTGTGGTTTAGCAACCAGGACAGTCTTGCTAGGGTCCCAGAGAGAATGCCATTTATAATCTAAACGCAGCAGGAAGTGAGACAAGAGGCAGCTGCCTCACTATAAACAGGACCCGCCCACCACCTCGGCTAGATTCTAGACTCCGCTCCCTGAACTAAGATCCATGGAGTTTCCGACAGTGGAAACCGAGCTCTTTAGCGACCAGTGAAGCTGCTGTGCAGAGATATGACTGTGTGTCACCTACTGCGGGGGCGGGAGTGTCTCTGCTGTCAAGGCCACACCAATACCATGCCACAGTCTAGGCTGCCGGTGACCCACCAGGATCTCAACCATGGCGAGCCAGCGGGTGGGCACAGCTGAGTTACAGGTCTCTGTCTGCTAAACTACACGAGTCCCTTAACTGGCTCGCAATTCATTTGCAAGCTGGACGGAAGCCACACCAAAATGCAGGCAACACACATGAGGCCGCTTTCCGTAGCCTCAGAGGCCCGCCTCCTCCGTCCTTCCTTCCACCCACACACCACCTGGCTGAAGACCATCAGACAGCATTCCTGCCTGTGCTCAGAGTCCACGAGTTGTTCGGTGGTTGGTAATTATTTCTAGAAATCACTCTGGTAAGACCAGAGCCAGCCCCAGCTCAGCCACTTCCGGGGGTAGAACTGACCACCCAGCCAAGCGATAGCCACGAGGTGGGCTAGGACGAGAGGGACTGCCCTATACACCGCACGGGCTGTGCAGGCCACATCCAGATGCTTGAGGCCAAACAGCGTGTTGAGTTTCGGTTCTTTCGGATCTTGGAAAGGCTGCTTGAACGCAGCAAGCACTCTTGGCGCGGGGATCCAAGCCTACACTGGGGACTCTTTTCTGTGTCACGTAAGCGCTGAGAGCTGCAGGGCGATTTCTGCACTTGCTCTAGTGCCCTGCATTTTGGATATGATCTGTAGGTGCACACGGGAGTGTTTTTCCATTGGTAGCCCTGTGCCGTCACTCAAAAAGCTCTGGATTCGGGGGTATCTTGGGGTCTCTGATTTTAAAAGGATGCTCAGCTGGTGATAAAACATCTCAGAAGAGTTTTGAAGAAACCTAGCTCAGAGCTGAATTTCTTTTCTTTCTTTTATTCTTCTTGAGTCAGTGTCGCCACGTAATTTGGGCTAAACCTGACCTGACTGTGTAGCCCAGGCTATTGTCAAAGTCACAGGAACCCTCCTGTCTCAGCCTTGAAAGTGCCAGGGTTTCAGGGGTTGCTTCTGGGTTGTATCTCCTCATTGGTAAATGCCTACTATGAAGCCATGGAGCCATGGAGGATGTTGAAGTGGTACTGATAGATAAACTGGGTTCTTACTCATGACGCCAGGAAATAATAATGCTTAGAAAATAATGACGATCAAATAAAACAAAGCCAAAGGCTCCCAGCACCTGCCAACCTGAACAGGTAGGTCCGTGGTAGCTAATTCCAAAGCAGGAGCCGCACAGAGGCACCTGAAGATAACCCAGGAAGGAGCAGGAACGAATTCCGCAGCCCCAGTCTTCACTAGCCAAGGTGAGGCAACAGAATACAGTAGCTTCTTTCTGCCCTGATTCAGTAGGACAGTGAATTCCAGGCGCTTGCCTGGCAGAGGGGCAGATGCTCCGGGCATCCGAGGCCATCCTGGCGAGAGGCGGCTTCTGTGCCCGCTACCCGATCTTGCAAACACTGCTGTACTAGGTCTGCGGGATCCTTGGTTGGTGTATTTACAGTAACTTCAGCTAATCTTTTTCTGGAGAGGCAGGGGAAGTAGAGAGTAGGGGGAAAATTAAAAGTTTTTTATTTCTTCTTCAACGGTAGTAAGATATTTAAAATGTAATTAAAAATATAACAAAACTGTGGACAGTGCCACTGTAGGATGATAAGCTATCGAGGAACCTCCCCCTCTTGTTGTATTTAGCACAGGGTCAACGGGGTCTCACTACACAGCTCGGACTTGTAGTGATCCTCATTTCTGAGTCCTCCCCACCCCCCACCCCCAGGTTACAGGCATGCGCCAATTCCAGGGCTGGCTGGGCATGCAGTACCAGTAATCAAACCCAGGTCCCTGAGCACCCTTGCCAGGGCGCTGAGACTGCTGAGCTATCTCCCCAGCCCCAAGCTGAGTAATTTAGTGAGTGCTTTGAAACAGAAAGTGAAAGGACTGCTAGGTTGTCACTCAGTGCAAGCCCAAGTGTGACCGTCACCTAGCCCACGTTGCTAAGCGTTTTGTCCTCAGCCTGAGAGAATCCTTGAGCCCTGAATGTCCTTGCTTTGCTACTCAAGTCAGGTCACCCCAGGTTATGGTAGAGAGCAGAGCTCCAGGTCGCCCCTCAGGCAGGGCTTGTTCCTTCCTAGGAGCAGCTGGGCCTGAAACACCTCTCTGCCTGAACACCACTGGGTGAGCTGATCAGCCTAGAAAACACATTGCGGAGGGCCTCTGAAGCCAGCTGTCATGTGCCACGCTTAACATTACTGCATTGCAGTCTTGACAGGGAATGACCAGCCCCGTGGGGCACTGCCTTCTGTGAGCCTGGCCCTTCAGAGGCTGAGGCTGGAGGACTCAGTGCAGGCCAGCTTACGCTACGTAGTAGGACCTTGTCTCAAAAATCAGTAACAAAAACTTGGTGTTTCCACAGTGAGAAGTGGGAGCTCTTGTACAACACATTTTAAAAATGTGGACTACTTTCCTTTGCGCAGCGCGCATGGATACCTTCTTTCTCAATGAAGCCTCATGTGCACGTTCCGTAAACGTTTCCTTTAGCGTGCACCGCCCCGCAGCGGCGTCATTTTCCTCCCAGAGGCGCCGACCTGATTAAAGTTCGAAACTGATGAAACCACGACCAGCTCTAACAGTGCGGTGAGCGATACTCCACTTTCCTGAGGCTTTGTTAAGATCTCAAATCCCAGCTAACACCTGGGTCTCCTTTGAGTTTGAAGATTTAAAAGGAGTGAAAGTTTAGCCCTTGGTGACTAGAAGGCATTTAAAATACCTAGTTCTCAGATTACTTTACCTCCTCAGCCACCTTTCACAAGCAGGTAAAAGTGCCGACCAGCTTGTGTCAGAAATTCTGGCTTTAATTTCCGAGCTGAAATTTGATATCTCCCTTTGTTATTTCAAATGTGAAACTCATCTTTATACACTGTGTGGGTAAGGTTTTTGTTTTGTTTTATTGGTTTTGGGCTTTCTTGCTTTATTTTACTTTATTGTAAGGGCTGGCTATAGAGCTCAGTGGACCAAAGTGCCTACTTAGGCAGAGCACAGGGACCGGGGTTCAATGCCTGACTTGTCACGCTGGCCCCACCCCTGGGGTGCACTGAGATGGTGGTAGAGACTGGGCAAGGTGGCGCTTGCCTGTAACCACAGCACTTGGGGGGCTGAAAACAGGAGAATCACTATGAGTCTGATCTGTGCAGTGAGACCCTGTAGACCCTGCCCTAAATACAGAATAAAAATTATTTTATTCAATAAGATTGTCTTGGTCTTTCTTTACATGTGAGATAGTACCGTCACAACTGAGTCTCTGGCCGACAGGAAGCCAGCCTCACTTAACAAGGCTTTGCTTCTCAGCTGTCTGACCACTTTCTCAGGCCTCATCTTTTTGCTGCTGGAATGGCCTCTGTAATCCTAATAAACTACAAAAATATTCTCCTGGAAGCAGAACCAGAGGGAAATCTAGAGTAGCAGTGTCTGTTCTGCATTGTCATTAAGACAACCTGGACGCTTTTGGGTTAGCTCAGTGGTTTAAGCACCTATGCGGGCAATCCCAATCAGGCACAGGCGGACAACGGTTCGATTCCCAGACCTGCCTTGAAGGCAAACTGAAACAGCTCAAAAAAAAAAAAAAAAAAAAAAAAAAATCCTTTTCAAGTTATAGACTGGGCATGGTGGTACACACCTATAATCCCAGCACTTTGGGAGGCTGAAAACAAGAGAATCAGTAATAGTCTGATCTATGTAGTGAGACCCTGTAGACTTTATCCTAGAATGCAGAAACAAACAAAAGACAGCCTGTACGCACACTCATGCCGTCAGTAGCGAGCACAGGCTTACTGTCACCCTTTAATCACAGCCTGAGTTGGGGCTCATAATCAAGCAGACAGAGCCTACATTTATGGGAAGAAATACTTCCACCAACCCAACCTGTGACCTTTTCTTATGAAAAAGTCAGCACCCTCCAGCTGCTGTGATGAATCAGGACAAGTATTTTATTTAATCTGGTTTTCTGTTTTGTTTTTTAAACACAATTTCAGTAGTTTTATATATTTATCAATAGAGCTAACAGCTGTCCTACCTTGTTAACTTTTCGGTGTGTTCCTATTAAGTGCAGGACTTCATGTCACAAGGCAATGAGGGGTGAAGTTTTAGATAAGAAATTATTGTACATGTTTGTTTTAGATAAAAGTTGTTTTGGCCCATTTTCTGTTTTGTACAACAAAACACCCAGGGTTTATAAAAAACCTTCGCTTTGACTCACATTTTGGTGGAGGTCAAGTCCAAGACTGGGTGGTCCCATGAGCCTGACCTCCAGAGAGAGCACCCTAGCTAGTCCCTGAAAGGCACTGAAGACGACATGTATGGGCATGGGTGGTGGCGCACACCTGTAATCCCACCACTCTGGGAGGCTGACGCAAAAGGGTTGCAAGTTCAGTTCACACCCAGCCTGGACAGATTAATGCAACCTTGTCTCAAAACAAAAACAAAGAGAGTTGAAGGCATAACTTAATGGGAAGGCCCTGAATTCCTTCCCCGGTACCACAGACACAAGATAGTGTGTGCTGGGCATGGCGGCACACACCTGTAATCCTGACATTTGAGAAGCTGAGGCAGTAGGATTGCTGCGAGTTTGAGGCCAGCCTGGGCTACATGGTGAATGCAAGGGCAGCCTGAGCTATGCAGTGAGACCCTGTCTCAACCCACCAAAACAAAAATGACAGCAAGAAAGAAATCAGCACAAACAGCAATGAAAGAAACCCCGCCCGTCTGGATAACGGCGGGACATGGGGACGCGTGTGGGACGTCATAGGTACAATTCGATCACTATGAGCAGGATGCGAAGAGCTATGACCAGAATCGATGTCAGGATTATTCATTATTCAAGTGTTAAATAACAAAACCCCTCTTCAGAGCACATATCTCAGTCAGTCAGCTGTTGTATGTTTTTTTTTTTTCTGAAAGAATAATGCAATCCAGGGCACGTTTTCACCCACAGCTTCTTACACACGAAATTGTGGATTAAACGCAAGCAGACCACATAATCTGCCCGCTGGGAGGTGACAATCTGGCTAGGAGTCCTAGAAAACAGTTTGCACGTGGGGCCACACTCGGTGGCTCTGTGGCAGAGCCCACAGGCCTTCCACACAGTTTTGCATGAAAAGAAACAGCGAAGATTCGTGGAACCTTCCTTGATGCAGGCTTAGGCCCTGAACCGGATGCAGCAATAAGACTGGGGATAAGGGCCAGGAATAAGACAGGGTGGCTGACTGCTACAGTTTCTTTTATCTTTATGTTTTGATTTTAAAATAATGTTTATGCCTCAAGAGATTTCTCTAAACTAATTTATTCTTTCGAGTGATTTTGCTCCCTGGGAATTAGGATCTATGTTTTGCCGAGGAGGAAACTGGCTCAGAGGAGATCTGGAACTTTTGCCATATTGCGGAGTAGCTACGGTGACGAGGAGATGTAAACCCATCCCCCCAGGACTCTGGAGCCAGGTCTCCTCAGCATCCTCTGCTCCTACGTCTGGATCTGGACATGAAGCAGGGAATATATGTCGAATGTGACCTGGGCTCCTTTGAAGGGGACACTGCAGATTGGCAGTATCCAGGATGGTTTGGGAGGAGCCCTTGCCCTAGGGTGGCACCAGCTGGAGCAGAGGCAGGACACAGCACAAGTGACAGGATGCACCACTCCCAGTACCTGGCGTTCTTGAGCCCTCTCTTGGACAGCCATTCCCAGGAAGGCAGCTGCCCTGCTGTGAGGTGGCCCTGAGGTGACACCCATGTGCAAGGGGACAGGGGTCTGCCACACGTGACAGCAGCTCGTGTGAGCTTGAAGTGGATCCCCATCCTCGGGGCCTGCTCACGCTCCTGTGGGCTGGGGCAGCAGCTGTGTGGCAGCCACAGACGCCCAGACGAGGTCATGCTCTGCTTCCTGATCCCCAGATCTGGGGAGATGTTCAACACATACTGATTCAAGCTGCCAATTTCAGGGCAATTTGTTACCCAGCCCTAACTCCACCAGCAGACGGCAATTACATAAATTAGTGCCTGGGAGTGACGCGGTACCAATGACGGAAGACACACTGTCCTTAAGCTAAACCTCGCGCTGCCAGCCCATCTGATAGGACGTGTGACCTTGACCTTCTCACCAGAACCTGCGTCAGGCCATCTGCCACGTCCTGATGTTGGGGACTGTGCCCTGTCTTCTTGCCCTCTGCTCCCCTTTTCTTGACTGTATTCTTGGGACTAGGGATGCTAAACCCTCAACCGTAAGGTTTGTGAAATCATGTTAGACCCATCACACAATGAGTTCTTTCCTTCTCAAAGATGGCTCATGTTGGCCTTCCTTTTCCTTCCGCACATCTTTAGAATTAAGCCTCTCCTTTCTGGGCCTCCCCTCCCTAATCCCTTCTAAAAACCTATCTTGGAAACCTTATGTTCTGGCACCTCTTGCTCTACATGTGGCTGGCGTTTAACGGCCACATGTGTTTCCCAGCCATCAAACAAACTCCACAGGCAAGAAATGGGAGGTCAGAACCATCCCTGGAATATCACAGGCTGCTGTGGGGAATGTGAGCCTGCCCACCAGCCATTTTCTTCTAGAATGTTCCTTCTACTCCTCAACTCCACTCCCACCCATCACCACCATGATCTGCGAGCGTTTCCCTCCTTAATGCCCACCTCAGGTATCGCTCTGCTTACCTCTACATACTGATTATGGTTGGGTTCCAGGATGTCCCCCAAAAGGCTTTCTATGTTTTAGGTTTGGTCGTTGGGGGAGGGGGTTGGGGAATGGATAAGACTGTGGGGACTCTGGTTTCGTCGGTCCATTTACCTGCTCCACCAGGCCCTCCAGCCAGGAGTTTTCTTCTCACCTCAGACCCACCGCCCTGGAAACAAATATCCTCCACCTAGGTAATGAACACATCCCCCTCCCACCAACACGCTTGTCAGTCTCAGCTTCCTGTCCCCTGCACTCCCATGGCCTCCCAGAATTCCTTGCTCTAAAACATCTGTCACACCATGCGGTCACGGTTGGTTCTTAGCCATCACTTCCACGTGACTGTAAGTGCTTCAAGACAGCCTCTCTACCTCCACCTACATACCCTACGTCAGGCACTCAGACCGTTTGAAATTGTGGCTTGGATAGAAAAAAGAAAAAGTTTTCATTTTAGAAAAACATCTCAGCACAATCTGTTCCTTCTAGACAAGAGGCGCGGCAGACACCCAGCCTCCTCCATTTCTTGAACACAGAAGAGCAGACAGAGTCATGCATCATCGTTACTGTTGACATGGCAAAAATATCTGTGGGAAGAGGGCTTCAGTCCACAGACAGGCGCTGCCTTTCACGCTCTGCTCTGACCTTGCAAATCCTGATTATGTTTTGATCTGATTCCCAGTGCCGTCCCTATGTGACTCCCAGCTCTGCCAAGAGATTCCCTCCTTCAGCTCTCCCTCTTAGGGTGTTATGGTTTACGTCTAGTTGTCCCCGCAAAGCCTCAGGCAATCATGAGGCTGCGACTTCTAGGAGTTTGAGACTCGACTCATGATCCACTGGGATTATGTGTTTTAGTACTGATGGGGTTATTGGTCTGAGTATGGCTGGGATTATGGGTGTGGCCTAAGGTGGATAGGCTGAGGCAGAGAGCCTGCATGTAATATAAAGAGAGACAGAGAGACAGAGACAGACTAGCGCTGTTGCTCTCTGCTGCCCTGGCTTGTCGGTTGCCTCTGTTGCCATTGTTGCTGTTCCGCTGCCATGAACTGCTGGCTTCTCATTGTGCCTCTCTGCCTTGGATCCAGCTGAGTATGGACTGAGACTTCCAGTAACTATGAGCTAAATAAACCTTGCCTTCCTTCATTTTGGGTGTGGGGTATTTATCCCAGCAATGAGTAAAAAGGAACTAAGACATGGGTATGTACAGTGCCATGCCTTGAGGTTCTGAAGGGCAACTGCCCAAGTTGGAATGATGTCCCAGTTTAGTGGGCACTAGGAGGGCTCCTGGGTGACCCCCTAACTGTCATGTAGCTCTTCCTCAGAGCCCAGTGAAAGCAGGCAATGACGAATAAGTAGGCTGCAAAAGCCCTCAACTCCTTCTGCAGAGCAAGCGCCCTTCTGGAACTGTAAGGTGACATCCTGATTTAGGGACCCACTCTGATCTTCCAATCTTGGGCGACCTGAGCAGTGTCCATGTCATTCCTCTATAAAGTGAAACCGTACCTCCCGGATTGCTGGGAAGGCTGTGGGTTAAGACAGGTCAAGCCCCTAGAAGGTGCTCAGTAAACAGCAAGTCACCGGCAATTATCTGCTACTCCCACCAGAATGAGAAATTCTGGGGGGCAGGAGGTCCCACTTACGGATTTGGTTGTTGAGCTTGAAGGCGATGTCCAGCTGCAGGATGAAGAGCATGAACTGGAACCAGGGGCTCATCTCCATGTTGGGGAGCGGAATATGCACGGAGAACACGATGTCATTGGCTTCGATCTCCCTCGGAATGGCTTCCTCAATGTCCCGGATCTTGTCGCAGTGGTTGGGTCCCCACGGCATGAGCCACTTTGTCTTGTGGTGGTTCTTGCGCACGTCCACGCATTTCACAGACATGTAGGACACTGCTGTCGTGGGCCCCGGAGCTGGAAACAAGAAAACAGTGAGTTTCTTTTTTAAGTAATCTGACTGCGGCTCGCTTCTGGCAAATGCTCCCGCCAGGCGTGTCTTCTCCCTGTTCCTGCGCTGCCTTCCCTAACTGGAGGTCACTAAGATGCCAGGAGGATCCTCTGGTGACCTCCAGAGGGTCAGAAACACATTCCAGCCCCCTCCTGACAATTGAAGCACATGCTGAGAGCAGTCTGCTTCAGTCACCTCTCCACTGCCGACCAACATCACAGAGGTGACCAATGTCACAGAGGTCGCAGTGCTGGCCCCAGGTCCCACCTGCCAGAGAGCAGCGGCTTGGGGCCTCCTGGAGTAACCCACTGAAATTGGAAGACTGAATCTAAATCCAGCTTGCTTCCAAGAAATCATAGCTCTCAGTCAACTCTATTCGAGCTTCAGGCTTCTTATCTGAGAAACAAGAGAGCTCATTTCAAAGCTACCTCTGGCCCGCCCATTCCTCAGCTCTGCACTTGATAGCTTTACCTCAGGAGAGGAGATGGGAACCCAGGCGGCGCCTGCTTCTCCAGAGTTGCACTGAAATAGGATCCGCCCATGCCGAACACTCGCACACTTAAACCTTTAACTTTGTGATCATCCACTTGCTACATCATTGTAATGCAAACTTTGCAAAATATAGACATTCTAAGTTTCAAACAACATTCACTGAAACTCCACTAGAGGCAAGGTCACCACTACTAGAAAGCGATCAACATGCTGTTTGTCTTTTCTGGCACACAATGATATAAAACTGGACAGACAAATTAAGTTTGCCATGCACATATTAACATGTTTTCCCAAACTAGAATCAAATGCATGGGTTTATAGCCAGCTCTTCTGATTCTCATATGGAAACAGGGTAACAAGTGAGGTTCCGCAGCCAAGCTCGCTGGCGTCAACCCTTCGCCTCTGATTTCTAGCTTTACCGCAAATCCTCACTGGGAAAATTTTAGGTCAGGGAGGGGCTAAGTTCGTCTGTGTATTCGCTTCACCATAGCACCTCTTCCTTCCCTCCTTCCCTCCCTCCCTCCGCCTCTCTCTCTCTCTCTCTCTCTTTCTTTCTTTTTTGGCAGGACCAGGGTTCGAACTCACAACCTTGCACTTGCCAGGCAGGCACTTATGCCCTGGAGCTGTTTCCCTGGCCCCATAGCACCTATTTTTTCAAGTCTCTGTATACATTACACAGATAACATAAAAAGCACTCAGGCTAGCCATGCCGGCCCTGCCCACAGGGTGCACTGAGGCAGAGATGGAGATTGAGTATGGGGGTAAACATTTTTAGTATAAACTTTTATTCTCAATGAACTAAGAGAAAGTAGCTGTATATCTCTCCTAACTCTTATATATACATATATTTTTTTTTTCCTTTTGAAGTTTCTAATACTAGGAGAAAATACCATACCATGTCTTACAGATTGAAAGATATAGTATGAATCATAAAGCAAAAATTAGAATTGAATAATATTCAGAAAATTAATTAAACATTTAAAAATCAAATATTTCCAAACAACATTCCAAAATTCAAATCAAAAGTTATTTTTTCATCAGTTTGTAAAAGTGATCTATAAGGAATCATAATCTGAGCATTTTCATGAGTAATTATTCTAAGCTTTTCTGTCTGGCTTCTGAATTTATTTATGGCATACTTTAATACAGAGAAGCTCTAAAGTGCCACCTTTATATTTTTGTTGAAGCTTTTGTGCTTTTCTATGTATTTAGTGGAGGGCCCACAGGGTCTCACCGCACAGGTGGGACTTACAGTGATCTCCTGTGCTCCGCCTCCCAAGTGCTGGGCCTACAGGTGCACGCCGTGACGCCCAGTCTCATTTGTGCTCTCAGCACACCCCAGGGACTGGGCTAGCACGGCAAGCCGGGCATCGAACCTCTGGCCCCTGTGTCTGCCTACACAGGCCCTTTAATCCGGTGAGTTATTTGGCCAGCCCTGCTTTTGTGCTTCTTAATCTTCAAACTGAACACATAGCCACCTATACCAACTCTTAGTTTACTTTGTGTGTGTGTGTGTGTGTGTGTGTGTGTGGAGCTGGGGATTGAGCTCAGGCCCTTGTGCTTGCCAGGCAAGCGCTTATTCTACTGGGCTATCTCGCCAGCCCCTTAGCTTACTTTTTATAATTTCACTTTTTAAAACAATTCACTATTTTGTTGTTGTTGATGTTGATACAAGGTCTTGGTGTGCAGCTCGGGCTCATCTTGACCCCAGCCTCCCAGCACCTGGATTACAGGCACGCGCCCCCACGCCCACGGTTCCACAGTACTGGGGACCGCTTGCCAGGCAGGCGCCTAGGCTGCTAAACTATCTCTCCAGACCCTATAATTGCACTTACTAAACTCTACATAGTTGATTCACCTGGAATTCGCTTTGGCACAGCTATGATGTGAAGGTGCGAGCTCGTGAGCTGGCCCAGTTCCGCTTAGAGCCCTGCGAGCTACTGGATCATGCCAGCGTCTCGTGGACTAACTCCACTCTACTCGTAGGCTTCCGATGTGTGTCATTTTGCTGAGATGTTTCCTGTGATTGCATTACATCTATACGTGAATGCGGGCAGAGTCAGTGCTCTCCGCAGCCTTTATTTTCCCTCTCCAAGCAGAGCTTGACCTTCTATCATCCTCAATTGTTTTTTACTAATTCCTTTGGAAATGTTCCCTGTTTCCTTTGTGTGAGCCCTATTAGCGTGGCATAATTTAAAAGTATATCTGTAAAACTGTCTTTGAAAGCTTAATAATGGAAAGAAAACATACCAAATCATGGCTTACTATGTGTGTGGTTTAGGTATGTTGAATTCTGTGTATGCGACCCCTGGCATACTATGCTAGACATTTTCTTAGCAGAAATTCCTTTCCCAAACAGCAATCGGACAGCAAGTAAAAGGAATCTATAAACCAAGAGGTTACTACATAGGGCATTATTAACATTTTTTCTTACTTTTAAAGCTCAGCTCCACAGTGTTAAATCTGTCCTGCTTCTAACTAAATTCATAGTTTTCTAAGTGTCTATCCTAAAGGTAAATTTTGGGTAGTAAAATGCTACATTTGCAAAAAGTTGGCTAATGATAATTAACACACGAAAGCTGAGTACCACTAACTGTAGCGGAAGTGTCCTTTGCTGGACAGTGTGCTGTCTCCCCAGTGAAGGCCACTGCTGGCCCAAGCCAGAGAACTTTCACTTAAAATGCAAAACTGAAGTGGGGTGTGGGGGTGAAGTCTGTCGTCCCAGCACTGGGGAGGCTGGCGCAGGAAACAGTTTGAGGCCAGCCTGGGCAACATAATGGGTTCAAGGAGAGACTGAGAGCTTCTGTTCCACAGCTGCACAGTTACACAGAGAGATTACGCTGAGAGTCACACAGACAGATTCCACTTCCAAAGCAAAGCGAACAACTTCAGAACTGTACCACAAAGACTGTTTTTATACCTGATTCATTTGAAATCAGCCACCTGGTTTATTATTAGACACCAGTCATCCGACTCTGGTCACCCTGACTCAGCTGACCCGAGGCCTCCTGACCCAACAATGACCAAATAAGTGGCAGCCAGACCCTCTCTGATGTGGCTGGAAACAAACAGCGAGGCCCACGGAGCCACGAATTCTATTTTGAGCTAACCTGTTCCTGCTATTCGTAGAGGCAAGGAGTGACTACATCTCCAAACTTCTCCCAAAGCAGACCGAAACTTTGCTACTCTTTGTTTTTTCCTGATTGAAAAGCAAGTCTCTCACTCCTCAGGCCAAGGTGAAAACCAGCTAGAAGTGCATGGCTGCAGCCACACTCCCGGCTAGGAAGCTGTGCCACCTGAGGGGCCGTCTTTCAGGGGCTGTGCTCACCCTCTCGGACAGCGGCCCACCATGCCTTCATTCTACATCAGATTTTGTCCACAAAGAAAACAACCTCAGGATGCTAATATTCTCCCAGAGATCCTGGTGCTGGGCGTGGAGCGGCCTCGAGGGCATCTTAAGCTTTCCTACGAGAATGACATACTTTCTTAGATGAACTAAATTAATTCTCCAGTTGCAAAAGCTATTTTTGCACGACTTAAATATCTGAAGACGATTCAACCCTTTCCTAGTAAAGCTCAAAAGGAAGCAGAAAGGCCTATATTGTTTGACAAGGTAAAGGGACAATCGTAATACGCAAACGTGGGCAGGTAGAGTTCACCCAATTAGTCTTTGTAACCTGGTTCCCCGCTGCAGCTTGAAGTCGATTCTCAGGGGCTTCTCTAAGGAGAAAGCACATAGAGTAAACCACAAGCAAGGTTCACGGCTCACAGCCGGTGGCCAGGCCTGAGAGCATTTTCATCCGTTGGCATAGCCCAGATTGTAACTAAATGTACCATAAAGTGGGGTCTGGAATCAAAAGAACCTTTCTTTCTTTCTTTCTTTGGCAGGACTGAGGTTCAAACTCACGACCTTGCAACTGCCAGGCAGGCACTTGTGCCACGGAGCTATGTCCCCGGCCCCTTCTTTCAATTTTTAAAAGTGATTTTACTATAAAAGAAAAGAGCTAACTGGAGGAAGTTGACCTTATCTGCTATCTTTGAGCGAGAGTCAATCACCCAGGCAGATGTGGTAGGGAGAGCCTTCCTTAGTCACTCACCAGCGGGCTGTGGAAGTTGCCAGAGTGTGTGGATTTAAGAAGGGGTGGGTTTGAGGTCAACAGATCCAACACTGTTTGTTCAGGTGAGAGCTAAAAATAGCCGCTCCTCAGTACTAGGGTAGGAAGGCAGTACCACCAGCTGTCCCTGCATGCAGTATAAATGTCCCCTCTGCCCGTTGTTGGCATGTAATCTGACTGAAAACAAGAAATCCAGAAGCTACTTCCCCATCAGTGCCACTTAGCTGAGCAATGTGGGCAGAAACGAGTGTGCCCCACTCCTGGAAATGATTACCTTAAACGGTGGTAGGCCAAGAAGCCCCGGAAATATGCACGGAAACTAGAAAAGCAAGAGCGAGGCTGCCCGTCCTGAGTGTGGTCCTTCCTCATAGGTCAGGCGTAGGCTACTTTCCCCTCCTCTCGGGATTCCAGTGCAATATTTTTGGCCTGCACTTCTCTACTCCAGTACAGACACGGTGAGACATTACCCTTCATTGTATTTAAAATGACAGGAAAATAAGTGAGGCTTGTGCCAAATTCAAGGGTGTGGAGAAACGCACAGCACAGCTTGCCACCTCTTTGAAAATCTGGAAGTCCCTCATGCACATCACTACCTTCGGCGTCTCGAGTACCTACTGTGCGCCTGACGCTGCGAGAGGCTGGAACACAGCCCATGGACCTCGGTCATGCAGAATAGACAAACCCTGGAATCTTCATAGTTATTTATAGTGATAATTACAGGAAAATAAATAATAACTAAGGTGACTGTTCTCTTTACCCTAACATGACCCAAGACAGGGCGAAGGTAAATATTTAGGATGTAGGAGAAATGAGCACAGTAGAATGAGACAGTTCCAGTCATCATTGCGAGGTGACAGTCAAAGCGTAAGTGGACAATGACTAAACCGTTCTTCTTAGGGAAGAGCACGCCTCCACCCACTGCAGCCAGCTTCTGGCCCTGTCACCCCCAGGGTGCCCAGCATGCAGACACTTTCCAGCTGGCCAGGGCCATCTACCGCCCATGCCCACCACTGGCTGGGCCCCACCTCTTGAGGGCCTTCTCCCTCCAGAACCTGTCATTAAAAAGTCGGGCTGAGAGATAGAAGACTAAGTTGCATCCTAGGAAAGTTAAAACAAAACAAAAAAACACAGTGAGGAGACTCACTTTCTCCCTATGTGCCCACGCATGCTATTTCTTTGCTTTATTGCAAGCAGCAAAGAGTCCTTTAGCAGCTACCTGGGGTGGGACAGTGTCCATCTGGGTGCTGTGATGACTCCAGTTAGAGATGCATGACTACCCAGGGGGCTAGGGCAGCACTGGGAGTCGCAGCCCGACTGGACGTGGTTCGGGTGGGGGCTTCCACAGGTGCTTCTGGGGCAGTTGCTTGCAGGGCACGGCCTGGGAAGTGGGCAAGCGTCAGGTGGAGTTGGGGGAGGAGGGGAGGGACAGCAAGGAGCAGGTTCTGGGCCTCGGGAGCAGGAACTCCATTTCCTGCAGATGGCTGCACTTGAGCGTTGAAAATTAAAATGCCCAGGGAGTGGGAGGAAGGGCAGCAACGTCCCGGCCTAGCAGCAGGGCAGCGCGACCTCCCCGTGGTCCTGGCTCCTGCTCCCTGTCGCTCTGTGATGCAGAGCGCTCCAGAGATGGAGTCACCTGGGAGCCAGCCACGACACAGAGCTTTTACTCTGGCGGGGCCAGCCACAGGTGGGCTGGGAGTGGCAGGCGGAACAGGGGCGGGGGGGGGAGTGGGACTCACCACTGCCACTGCTGCTGCTGCCTCTGTGCCTGCAACCAGGCCCCAGGGCGCCTTTGAAGTCTCAGTATTCATGTAATAACAGCCTCCCGGAAGGAGAGGAAGAATGCCTGTCTTGCAGGATAGATGATGCTATTTGAAGGAGAGTCCCTTTGGGCTACACCAGGAAGGAAAAGGGTGGGCAGGCTCCTAGCAAGAGTAACTCATGTTCACAGGCACTAATGAGTAGAACCCTGCAATTCATAAGAAGTAATGAGTCTAGACTAGTCAAGGAATCCGTAAGTATTTTAGAGAGTTTTATTCCTCCAATAGCAGCTGGCTAAGAAAGGGACGATATATAAAGCAATAGCACTTGCTGCTTGGAAAGTGTAGCAGTGGCTGCCAGATCTTTTCTCCTACTGACCCTAGTGGGAGGTTGGTTTAACTTTTGAATTTAATCTACTCAGTGGTCTAAGTGCCTGCCTGGTAAGCGCAAGGGCCCAGATCTGATCCCTGGTACTGCATGCTGTACAACTCCTGGGCACAGCGTGCTGTGCCATGCCAGTCATCAAAACTGGGCATGGTGATGCATGCCTGCAACCCCAGTGCTGGGGAGGCTGAGACAGGAGGATCCCACGTCCAGGCTGTGTAGCGAGACCCTGTACCAAATACATAGTAAAAGATAAAAAAGTCTACTCCTGGTATACGTGCACCTATAGAAACATGAGTGCTTCATTTCTTAGTTATGTTTTAGAATTTCATTTTATTTATATTCTGCTTTGCTCTACAAAAAATTATAAGGTGACCAGAAGTATTATAATGCATTCCTGCAGGCTTGAAGCCTGGGGTCATGGCTGTCCCACTGGATGGCTTGTGTCACTGGTGGCACAAAGGGCTCTAATCATTTTTATCTATCTTTTTTTTTTTTTTTTAGCCAGTGAAATTAATCAAAAGCTGCCCAATGGAACAGTCTTGCGTGGACCACCAGTGAGTGCTTTGAGCTGTCTAGCAGTGAAGCAGTTGACCTTGTTTCGTGAATTAAAGAAATAATAACGGGGGGCGGGGGTGCTGACTGAAAAGAAAGGAGTTCATGGCAGGTGTACGAATCACGCTTCCTGTATCTGGATTTCAGTTGTGCTGATTTAAAAGAACAGAACTCGTGAGGGCATAAGCATTGCTTGGCCTATATCTGCGTGTTTTAATCAAAGTGATGTAAGCTCCCAGAGCTGTCACCTAAGCTGTGAGGCTGTCCAGCATGCATTTTACTTAGCACATGCAAAAGATTTCCACTGCCTGGCTATGGACAGTTTTTATGAGCAGTTAACAAAGAACGGTATGTGCCCCGAGTGGTTCCGACCCCTGCCTGTCCAAGCGTCTACCTTGCCTTAATGAGAAGCAGTGGCCATTTAGGTCCTGGGATAACTCCAGAGCTTGCCTAGAATGTTCCCATGGGCCTAGGGTGGACAGGGTGGGGAAGGCCGGGAATGGATCCCAGGAGACCGCACTGGCGATTGGAGACTTTGGCATTATTCATAATTTTTATCCAAATGCCCATCTTTGCGTAAGAAAATCATCAGCTAAATTTTTTAAAAAATTTTATTTATTTATTTTTTCTTGTTTCACAACCATTGTTTGTTTATTCACTCATTTTTATGGCCGGCTCAGCCCGCCACGAGGGCAGGGCCGGCGCAGCATGTGGTGCCAGGGATCGAACCACGGTCCCTGAAGCTGCCAAAGCTTTCCCAAGCAGGCGCTTTAGACCACTGAGCCATCCCGCTGGGCCCCTCATCAGCTAAATTTAGAACTTAGCTTCTCTGGGTGTCCACTGAGTCCCTCTAGACATTCCTCCTTCCTTTCTCAAGCACTGAAGCCTTAATCCTGGTTAAGAGGCTGTGTGCAGAATACAAGGCACAACTGAGATCGCCAGATCACATTTTCTGAGTGAACTGTGAAGTTGAGACAACTGAAGGCTGCTTGGGCGAGCCCTGCGTGCGGCCCCTCCAAGACCGCTGCTGAGAAGACGGCTCCCCGCCCTCCCGAGCAGGGCTGCTGTAAGCTTCAGAATGCTCCCTGCAATGGCAGCCTCAGAAATTTCTGAGTAAAGAGAGTGCAAACAGTGGGGTTAAATCGTCCTAGCGCTTAGGAATTAACTGGCACCGTCTCCAAATTCCAAGCCTGAAATTGCTCTGAAGTTAATACCGGTCACAGTATGACCTGTCCTGCCACGGCCACTTGCTTTATGGAGAGCTCCTCCTCCCTTGCAGTTGCACTGATTAAATTGTATCAGATTGCCACACAAATCCACAATTCACGACTCGGTCTCAGTTACAGGAGAAATGAAATTGTCTCAGCCTCAACTGGAGGAGAGATGCTTGGAACTATGGTAGCTGTGCCGTTGTGTGAGCTGGGGTGGGTTGGTGAGTGAAAAAGGCTAGCAATTTTCAGTAAGTAGTTAATTATGTCAACATCTATTCTAGGAAAACTCAAAAATTTTAATACAGCAGAATATTCCTGTGCACTAAATTACTACTACCCAATCACACACACACACACTCACACACACACACACACACACACACACACCCTATGCGTCCGAATGGAATGCAAGGTAATTTTTACTGTACGTATAAAAGTGAGGAACTTATTTAAAAATAGTTCTCTATGACATAAACTTATGAATAAATGACAAATGTTTTGACAGCAAACAGAACTGGCTGCAAACATTCGTGTAATTCATTCTGATTCAAGAAAATATTGAAAATGACTGCATGTTTACAGTGCCAGTGAGGAGTTCAAATCGTTGGCCCCTGGCCGCTGCTGTGTGGCGCCAAAGAGGCTGAGGCTCTGAGGGGCAGAAGAATTGCTCGGCGCTGCTCGGGATCTGCACAGCCTCGAGCGAGCCAGGCCCCTCAGCTCACCCTGTCGGCCTGGCTGCTTGAGAGCTGGGGACTTCAGCAGCGGGAGAAGCAAAGGAGCAGACTTCGGAGCGTTTGGAACACAAGGCCAAAGCCATCCACAGTGTTTGAAAGTCTGGAATAAGCACGAAATCATTCTGGATCCAATTGGCACAGGCTTTGCTTTCTTTTTGAAACAATGAATGAATGAATGAATGAATGAATGAATGGATAGTGGGTCCTTCCAGTGGTTTGGCACTTGAAATCCTCCTGTCATGACGCACTGACTGAGCTGGGGCCAGGGCCTTGGCCCTGCCTGTGGCTCTGATGGCAGGCATGTCATCCCAAAGTGAAGAAATACTAACTGAGGAAGAGTGACAGGAGCGCATGAAGTGCCTAACTCTCTCCACGGGCCCTGGAAGTGTCTGCCATGGTGGTTTCTCCATTACGCCAGTTATACTCAAGACAACAAACTTAGCCCACAGGAAGAGAACACAAAAGGCGTCCCCAGAAAAGCCCATCTGGGGATCCTACTGGTCGGGCCAGGCAGAACCAGTCAGGCAGGCTGCAGCTCAACCTTTGGGCCAGCGCCTTGAAACTTGCTGCCTTCCAGCCTAAAGGTGACAGGGACACGGGGCTGTAGTCAGCAAGTGGAAAGAGCATTATGGGTCCTCTGACTGACTACTGGGCCCAAGCTCAGAGCCAACCGGCCCTGGCGCTGGTGAGACAGGAAGCTTGCTGTCCCCCAGGCCACTGTGTGCAGGGGATGATGGAGGTGGGCTCAGCTGTGCTTCTTGGATAAGCACACCGCCGGCACAGGTTTGTCTTGGAATTTGAAGGACAGGAGACCCCACTAAATCTTCTAGAAGAAACAACTGCTTTGTTTGGAAGTACAAATCCCAGCCCTTACTGTGTTACCCAGCTTGTCCCTTATTACCGGTATCTGTTACACAGCAGCGATGGAGCCTCTGCTCTGATTAGCATTATGATCACGGAGAGTAACATCAAAGACATGGCCCTTGCCCACGCACCATGTGTGGGTCCTCCTGGCCCACCTGTGTCGCATCAGGAAGCTCAGAGGGCTTTGTGCCCAGCGAAGGACAGCGCTAGGGTCGGACCTGGGAGGGCTTCGGCCGGTGTTTCTTCCAGGACAAGGCCTTGCCTCTGAGTTCTTACTTACTGGTCAGCTAACTAGCTCTCACCAGCAGCAGGAAGTCAGAAGGCTTCCCCCCCCCTCCTCCTCTTCCATCCACCCTCTCTTCCCTCCCTTCTCTTTTTCTTTCCTTTCCTTTTGCAATAATGAAGAGTGAACCCACTGAGCTACATCCCCAGGTCTTCTTAAATGCCTCTCTATGTCACTAGGCTGCCCAGGCTGGACCTTCACGTGGGACCCTCCTGTCTCAGCCTCCCAGTGGTAGGATCACAGGCATGCGCCACCATGCCTGGCCCTGGAGTTCCTCCACAGCCTGAGAGGTAACACTGAGAGCATATGGGTGGAGGAAGAGGGCCGGGGCGGCCGATGATCTGCCAGGAGCTCATGCTGCTAGGGGTGCCACACCCAGCGGGATTTGTGGATTCTGCCAGCATCCTCCTGGGTCTTGGCTGTGACTCCATCTGCAGGCTGCCACCGGGGCTGTCGGCTCCAGGAGTCCCTTGGCAGGACCACAGAGCCCATGGGAACCCTGCTACAGAGCTTGGGGGCAGAGTGTGGGATGGGGAGAGGAGGGAGAGGCTGGCTGACCTTCCTGCAACCCTCGGAAACGTGCAGACCACGCAGGGGCCAGAAGGGCACTGTGGGGCTCAGGAGGGCGAGTTCCCACCCCTGGGAAGAGTCGGGAAGTCACTGCGCAGACAGCTGCAGAGTGGGGCAGGACAGAGCAGAGCAGAAGCTCCTCTCAGGTGCACTGGGATGACGGACCCTCCTCCCCACCTACAGGTTTGCTAGGGGAACGGAGAGCTCCGGTGAACGGAGAGCTCTGGGCCCAGTGTGTAGCTGTTGAGGCTGTTACAGATTTTCCCTCATTTTCTGGACACTTTTATAGCAGGATGGGACACAGATTAGCTGCACCCGCGTGACTGAGGCTTCGGGAAGCAAGGCCAGAAGTCTCAGCCTGGAGCTCCCCAGATGCTAGTGCCGTGATGCCCCTCCCCGCCACCTGCAGCAGACTGGTCCTGGGCACTGAGGAGTCCCTAGAGCTGGGCACAGAGCTGAGTGTCCAGGTTCACTTGCTATGTTACATTTTTAGGAACTGTTCTTTAAAAAACACAGAAATAGCAAAATTAAATAGGCTCACTATGCTAGTGTAATATGTTTTAGCATTTTATCACTTGTAGGTTTCCAGCCCAATGCCAGGTTCTTTATTCAACTTATGAAATGCCTAGAGCATGCCAGGCTCTGAGGTTCCCGTCTGTCATAAGTAAACCTAGATTTCCTGGGCACCGAGGTCATTTGCTGTGTTTTTATTACAGCGTTCTACTTTACATGATCATACATGCGGCTCTGAATCCTGCAAAGTTCTGACTTGCGACAGGCAGGCTGCGCCTCTCTCCTGGTGGTGTTTAGCATGCGGGATGAAACATGCTGACCCTTGAAACTCAACGAAGGACCTGGGGGTAGCAGCGATCCCTGTCACCCCAGCACTCTGGGAGGCTGAGTCAGGAGGATCTGAAGTTCAAGTCTTTCCTAAGCAACTTAGCAATGAAAGAAGACAGTGTCTCAAAATAAAAATACAAGGGGCTGAGGATGTAGCTCCCCAAGGAGGCTCTGGGTTCAATCCCCAGTTATACACACACAAACCAGCAAAGCCAATAGAACATCACGTTACGCTTGAGGCATTTGGAATATTTTACCGAACACCTGTTAGGCAACCTTACCAAAACACCATCAAGGGTTAGAGGGGTGGCCTGCCTGCCTCTAGGCACACTGAGGACCACCTGGGAGAAAGCTGGAAGGGCCTTCCCTCCTGCCTGTCTCAGGGGCTCCCTCTGCCCCAGCCAGGCCCACTTCCTACAGACACTTCTGGCCATTTTCAAAGATCTGTGTCAGAGGACATAGGAAAGGGACACTTAATTCTGAGGCTCCAAATGAACTTGTCCTGAACTATTGCCCCAGTGCCTGCAAAGAGAAGTCAGTTATAGGTTGAAAGAAAGGAGACACAGTCCGGCTCTCTGAGGCAGGAGGACAGGGAGTTCAGGCCCAGCTTCGTCAGCTTAGCGCTTTCATGAGAATCTGCCTCAAAATAAAAACTGTTTCAACAAGGGCTGTAGCTCAGGGCAAAGGCCCTGGGTTCAGTTTCCAGCACCATAAGAAAAGGGGAAAAAAAATTTAAAAGGAATGAAATTCTTTTAAAAGTTTCTTTTCTTTTTTGAGACAGGGTTTCACTATGCAGTTCAGGCTGGCCTTGAGCTCACTTTTGTAGCCCAGGCTGGTCTCGAGCTCACAGGGATCCTGCTGCCTCTCACTCAGGCTTCCTGGTCTTGGGATGACAGGCCTGTGCCACCAAACCTGGCCAAATAATAATAATAATGTTAATAATAGTAATAATAATAATAATAACAATAATAATAATGGGACTTTCATAAAACTGCTCCCAAGGGGCTTCAAGCCAACACCAGCACTGTGGGAACACACATGGAGGTGATGTTCTTTGACACGACCCTGGAGGACAAGGTTCTCCAAGCCAGGCCTTAGTGACCCACTTTATCCCTACACTGTCCCAGAGTGTAAGGACCACATGGATGAGGAATGAATGGGAAACAAAGGTCTGTCTCACCTCGGTCTTAACGTGTAAAGCCTATGCGGGTAAAGAGGTTCGATGGGCCCCCTGCTTAAGAATGACACTGAGACCTTGCTGGTCATTTTGTTACCTCCTCACCGATAAACAGGATCGCAGAACAAAAGCCAACACCTCGTGAGAGGTCCAAACACCCTACAGATCAGGCTCTGAGAGAAGGACAGGCGTGCTGCCGGCCCTGGAGGTCCAGCTCCGATCTCCTGGACTGTGCTACCTGGACAGTGCCAATGGTGCAGAGAAGCAACGCAGTGCCAGGCTGGGGGCACTGCAGGGTATAGGCAGGTGTCAGGGTCTCCTGACAAGGCCAGCGTCCACAGGATGAAGCCCCATCCGCCCCTGCAGCTGGAGGGAGGCCCTATCTACCAAGAACAGTTCGCAAGCCCAGTTGCTTCTGTGGGATGGGAACCAGAGAATAACTCACCAGGGTGTCCTCGAATTTGCCAGCCAAGCAGCGGAGAGTGGTACTGTCCCTCCCCAAGGAGTGATGAAAAGGAGCTGCGTAATAGCTCTGTTGAATCACAGCGAGAACTTGGAGGGACTGGAGGTGTAGTGCTCCTCTGAAAAAGGTCCTGAGTGGGGATCTGGGAGAAGGGGCTACGGATGAGGAGCGCACACCCGGTAGCTACAGGGAGGGGGGATTAGCTTTGCTCTTTTTTTTTTTTCTTAAGAATTTTTTATTTTTATTTTTATTTTTTTTTCTTGTTTCAGAACTTTTCTTTGTTTATTTTTATGGCCGGCTCAGCCTGCCCTGAGGGCAGGGCTGGCGCAGCATGTGGTGCCGGGGATTGAACCTCCGTCCCTGCAGCCGCCCAAGCTTTCCTCAGCAGGCGCTTTAGACCACTGAGCCATCCTGCCGGGCCCCATTAGCTTTGTTCTTTGCAGGACGAGCCAGAAATCGGACCGGTCTGGAGTTAACCCGAGGGAAGACAGTGAGCCGCTGCGCCTGTGTGGGCGGGTAGGGGGGGACATCTGACCCAGGAATACACCCTCAGGCCTGCCCAGGGCAGACTGGCCGCGTGCTCACTGTATTTGCTCAGAGCACCAGCTCTGGCTCCATTGTGGCCAATATCCTGACTGTCCCCAGACGGGAGGACAAGACCCTCAGCAGAGTGGCAGTCCGGGAATCAGCACTGCTGTTTGCCCTTTGGCGAGTTGTACAACCAGCCTCGGACTTGAGTTTTTTCAGCTCTCGAAGGCACCGCGCTGATTCACCACCTAGCAATTCTACGACTCTTAGGGAGTTTAAGGTACTCCGTGTTTAAGGATGAAAGTCAGGCTTTGAAAATGAAAACTCCCCCTTCCCTAGGGCCAATTGGACGCCAGGGGCCCTGGCTGCTGGGCCTGGGGACCTACTCAGACTGTCCCCTCCTGCACTGTCCCAGTTGCTAAAGGCGCAAACCTTCATGGCCTGGCTGTACTTTTTGTTAGTCTGGGATCCGCCTGAGTGTTTTCTGTCTCCCAACAACCGGTGAGACCCAGTAAAGTCTCCCAAAGCAAAGGCAAGCTACGCGGAGTGCGCGCCAACTTCATCTAGACCAGCTCAGCCCTGCACCGAGAAATCCCTCCTGGGAAGGCGAGGCCGATCCAATCATCACAAAAACTTCGAGGGAAAAATAACAACAGCAGAAAACCCCTTCCCACTCTGAGCCCTTCTCCTCCCACTCGCAGACTGGTTCAACACAAAGACATTCCGATACAATGAAATAATTTGGATCATGTCCAACCTCTGTGTTTTAGAATGACAGAAATAAGCCCAACCAAGTTAAGCCTATTGTTCAAAAGAAATGAAAGTCCAGCCGAGACTGCCCTAAGCCAACAGCTGTTGACAAGGGACACCAATTCATCACATTCATTAGGGTGTTCATTTAAATTACTGGCTTCTGAGGTGTTTTAAAATGTACCCGGATTTCCTCTACAAAAAAGGAAAGATGTCCTCAGAGAAAACAGCAGCTATGGTGGGACAGGGAATTACTTTCACAGGCACGGCTCTTTATAGCATCAAAGATATTGAAAAAAATAAAGTAAGAAAAATTAGAAGCAGCATTTCTAGAGTCAGGAAAACTTGGGCTTAAAGCCCAGCTCTGTTCGTTACTAGCAAATTAGTTGGGAAACTTCCCTGGCCTTATAGAAGGTCGATTGCCTTCAGAGAAACTGTGCTGCCAGCATCCACGGCTGAGGCCGAGAGGGCTGTGCTAAGCTGTTGCAGAACGAGGGCTCTCTGATGGGAGCTGGGGACGCAGACCCTGTTCCCTGCCCTGTTCGGGGCTCCTGCTCCGAGGACGTGGACCTCACTATCCCAGGAACTAAAAGGCCCAGATCTCGGGTACTCTTCCTTCCCAGTGACACCTGACAAACAGAGCCCAGTCTCTGACGATTTCAACCCGACCACCTCACCTCTCTTGCGAACATCTGCGATCTCTCGCCATCCGAGATCATCCGCCTCCCTCTCCAGACTCCTGGCTCCCTCCACCACCTCTCTCTACACCCCAGGGATTTTCAGCCTCGGTGAGATCTGGGGCTGAGGGTGGGGAGGGCACTGTCTCCTGACCTGCAGAGTGCGCGTCTGCCTGTGAATTTGAGTTGTGTAGTCAAGTCCCCTTCCTAGTCAAGTTCTCAAAATAAAATAAAGAAATGCCTCCAGAAATTGTCAAATATCCCCTGCGGAGTAAAATCCGCTCCTGGGTGAGAACTCCTACTTTAACCCAACCACCCAGGTTTAGAAGAGAAAGTCACACCTGGCTAAGCCCCTTTATGGCAACATTCCTTTAGGCAAATCACCCACAAGGATTCCAAGCTGCCAACATCCCCAAACTGCTAGGCTTTGCCTGCTGTTTCCCTGATGACATTGGGATGTCACCTATAAATTATACATGGCCTAACATTTGTGTGTGACTGTTGGTGGTGTGGCTATGGTAGGGATTTACCCGAGTTGATTTTCATTCTTGTGTACAAGTAAGTGGTAGACCAGACTCTCTCTGTGTGGAGAGGGCTAACGTGAGGCTCTGAAGAGTGGAAGCTTATTCCAGGTCACAGCTAAGAAGTGCCTGCACTGGGACTGAACCTAAAACCATCTGAATCCAGATTCCCTCTCTGGGGAAGATGCTGTACCGCATCTCCTAACAGCGAAAATGAGTCCAGAGACCCGCGATTCATGCTTCGGCAGTGAGTCCTCTGCATCAGAATGCCCAGCTCGGTGTCCAGGCTGCTGCGCGGCTTGGGGTCCTCAGCCTGGCGCTCACCAGCAGCATGGATGTCTTTGTTCCAAGGACACCAACAAGCTGATGGCTGAATGATGGGTTTGTCCATTAAAACCAGGAGAAGGTGGTTTCCCCCCAGGCAGAGACAACAAGAGGCAGTGGTTGCCATGGCAGCAGAGATAAACTTCACCTCTGAATGGAACTCCAGTCACCAGACAGGGACGGCAAGGAGGGTTAGCAGCCCCAGTTAGGGAGTGAGTCACTCGAGGAAGGAAAAAGTCAAAGAAAGGGCAGGCAGCTCCAATTATTTGGAAAGTCAGGAAGCACCTGTTGTAGATTTCCCTGAAAGGAAAATTCAGGATCCGTGAGTGGAAATCACAGCGCAAAGATGGAGGACAGTTCTCCACTGAAGGCTGAGAAAGGGTGTGCATTTGCTGCGGTGCTTCAACTGGATTAGAAAATTAAGTGATCCAGAGAGCAGCTTGCGGTGAGGATCAAAAGGGGCGGCAAGGGGAGGTCCCTGCTGGGAGATTCCCCCACCATGCTGTGAGTGAGAGGAGACCAACTCCGAAACAAAAGTCTCTGCTTCTCTAGAAAGCTAGCAGGATGTGGGTTCTCTGCTGGAAATACCCAACGGGAAGGCAGAGAACAAAGGGTCGGTGCCGGGAAAGTAGCTCAGGCCATACTCATCGAGACAGGGAGAGCAACCCCGATCTTGCCTGGGAAGACAGTGTGATCAGGCGGGACCAAGAAAGGAAGAGGCAGGAGGAGTCCTTAGAGAGGTTCTGCAGAGACGGTCAAGGTGTAGGCGGTGACCTGGGGGCCGGCAAGGCACTGGAAATCCAGCAGCGCTTTTCTATTATCTTCCAAATCTTTCTGCTCCGACGTTCTTTCTTGAAGCTGCAGTTCTACCTCAACTATTGTGACCAGAAAACTCCATGTAATTTTTAAAAGGAAACAGAACCGTTCAGCCAGGAGTCGGCTAGCTGATGGTGGATTAGCTCTTTTCTAGACACTAAACTGATCTTTGATTTAAGGACTCATTACATGCCCTAGCCCTGGAATTCATTATAATAAAATGTCTCATCATTAGGTTCATTAAAGGGATAGGGTGGGGCTAAGCGCAAACCTTCCTCTTAGAAGTCCAACTCCATTATAAATGCATAAGGCCTGCCCTGAAAAAATTAATCTCTTACAAAGTCAAGCCAAGAGTAACAGGTTTGCCCTAACCTGTTTTTTGACAACAACAAAAAACTATCCTGATTTGTTTTTCCATATTAAATCTGAGTGACACTTAAGAGAAATTTTCCTATCTCTTCATCTCCAGGGAGCTCAAAGCATTTACAGTCTCGTTACTTTATGTAACACCCATAAAGTGGGCACCAAACTTCAGTATCCTCATTTGACTTCTAAGAAAGAACTACAGAGAGATGAAGCGAGCTGCCCCAGGTCCTCTGACCAGTCGAGGTGTTTGGATTCTCCATTTACTGTTTGTTTCAAGGATTTAGTACCAAGTGACTGAGCGTGGCTCCATTGACCGCAAGTTCCCAACCTTAAGGGTATTGCTCCTAGCTCCTACTACTGAATCATCTAAGCATAAACTGCCCACCCTGGGCAGCTGGGTTAGCCAGCCCAAGCTTCACGCTCTACCTGGCTTGGCTTTCGCCTCTCCCTTAGTGGATTCCTTAACCAAGGGAAGTTGATTCTGCCTGGCTGCCGCTGGGAAAATTTCAACCCCTCCATTAGCTGTTGCATAGTTGGCTTAACTCAGAGGAGACGGTAGACAAAATACTAGTGGCTTAAAAAAAAAGTGTCCCCTCCATTCTGGTGACAAAGGAGGCATGATTAACGAAGTTCCCTTTGTCTCCCAGCTCCATTCTGAGAGAGAGAAAGCAAGGGCTTTGCTCCCCTCTTTTCTGATTTCTCGGTCTTTTCCTGCCTGCCCTTCACCCACACAATCTGTTCACAGCCCACCAAGACAATCCAACCAGTCTTTGGAGAGTTCCTAAAACATTTATGTGAAAGCAGACAGGAGGAGTGAGACCTCATCTCCACAAAGGGTAATGGGACCTTGGGCAGAAGAATTCACAAAGAGCCATGCTGACCGAGGTCCCAGGCTGAATTGCTTTGCCCACAATGGCTAACACAATGAGAGTCCTTACAGGGACCCATCAGCCTTTGGGTCAATTCCCAACCACCTCCAGGTTTGGGCTCTTAAACTCCATTGCTTTTTTAAAGAAAACCAACAAGTTAACCAAGTTCGCGCCAGGGCTTGAAGGATCCTTTAGTTTCTTTAGAACTTTAAATGGAAGACAGTGAGTTAGGCAAAGAATCTAGTTCCCAGTCAAGAAGAAGAAATGATGCCTGGAACACACATAGTACACAGCCTAGTGCCCGCCAAGCGTCCAGCAAGTAGCTCCTAATATTTTATCATGCTCCCTGTGGTCTTATTTGTTTTCTTAAATACGTTTCCTGACTGTCTGCTCACCTAAAGCAGTCTACTGTGTGTATGGCACACTGCACAGGTAGGTGTTTCCCGTCCCTTATGACAGTGAAGGCAGGCCCTGGCTCACAGTAGACAAGCTAGTTGTCTGACTGAGGGCTCGGGGAGTTCACATCCAGGGCTTTCTTCTCCTAAGACTGTGGAACGAGCCGATTACCCTACCCTGAAGCTCTTCTGAATCTCCAGAGCGTCACAGAGAGGTAAATTGTGTCACAAGGTTCATCTAAAAAGTTTCCTATCTGTAGAAAATAAAAGACACCAAGGACACACATTGGAACCCTCAATGAATTAGAAAAGAAATCAGTAAAAGAGCAGAACTGTGACCCATGTCTGTCTGGCTTTATTTGCCACACGAAAGCCACACAGGTCTGCTTGGCCAATGCAGCACAGGCGAGAGGAGAGGACAGCACCTGCATGGAGGTGCGTGCTGTGGGACAGTGCCTTGTGCTCGGTGCTCTCTGCCTTCCTAGTGACTTGCTATTTCATTAACAGCTTGGTGGGGGCCTCCTGTTCTGGATTATGCATGGCACACTGTGCTTCAAACGATCAGCCCATTCTTGAGTAAAGGTCCGTGTCGAGTCCTAATTCTTCAAAAATATCTTCTTAGCTGATCTCAAACTTGGAGTTCTTGCTTCATCGCACTTAGCTTAGCCCCCCGCAACAATGATCTGTTTGTTTTTTTATAACTTCGCCTTTTTCACTTGGTCGCAGCTGCCTGCACCATTATAGTCCACGGAGAGCAGGCTCAGGACCTGCAGCGACCAGTGCTGGCTCAGGGCGCTGCCTCCTGGATGTCCTAAAGAAACCTGAGAGTCACTGTGGCCCAAGTGAAATTTCCCAGCACTCCCAGAGCCACGGTTCTGCCCGGGCAGTCCTTGCAGGGTCTCTTCTGCCTCCGAGAACCTTGTTTCAGCTGCCGGGATATCACGTTGCAGTGCGCCGCATCCAGGCGTCCAGCCCAGCAGAAGCGCTGTTCTGCAAGGTTCACTTCAAAGCTGGAGGCCTGGCCGAGCTCCAGGAATTGTCCCAGATGCTCCCCGCCAGAGGCCTGGTGTTCTTTACTGGGCCCCAGATACACAGGTGTGAGCACACACAGACACACACACACACACACGGACACGCGGACACACACACACACACACACACACACACACACACACATCCCACCTCCGGCGCTCCTCTAATTACATGAGCTGTGCCGCGCAGAGGCTGGCTCCCTACTCGGATTTATTTTTAACTGCTGCAGAGACCTGCTCTACCCGTGCACCCTCCTGCGGTTGTGGGCTCCACCGAGGAGTTTTCCTGGGGAAGATACAGGAATCAAATGAGTCTCCTCAGGTTGCGAGAACCAGAAACTGCTCAAAGGAGCTTGAGCAAAAATTAAGTCAAACAATTCATAAAGTGACACAGAAAAGGGCCCAGAGTCTGGTCAGTCTTCTAGTGTTTTTCTTTTTCTTTTTCTCTATTTGGTACAGGGTCTACAGGGTCTCACTACCTAAGTCGGACTTGTGGTGATCTTCCTGTTTTCAGCCTCCCAAGTCCCAATTCAGCTGGGATTACAGGTGTGTACCACCACGTCCTGTCTCAGTTGCCGTCTCAGTGCGCCCCCGGGGTAAGGCTGGCTGCACACCCGATATGGAACCCCGGCTGCTGCACTCTGCCCAAGCAGGAGCTTTAGTCCGCTGAGCTATCAGGCTGGCCCTCTATTGAGTTCTTTGAGAAACCAAATTACGTTGGCATGTGGCTCTTTTCCCTGCCGTTGGATTCTACCTTATGTTTTACTAGCTTCATTCTCAGGCTTTACTGGAAAGACTCCAGAGGTTGAGAGCACATAGTCTTTTAAGTTTAAATTCAGGAAGAAAAAGCAACAGGATGTCCCCTCTGTGTCCTTTCTACCAGGTCTGGGAATTCCCCGATTAGAGAAAAAAAACGTGACTTGGTCACATGCCTCCTGCTACAGGTGGAGGCAGCGTTTCTAAAATCCCATGCAGGGGATTTTTTTTTTTTTTTTTTTTTTTTCAGGACCAGGACTCAAACTCACAACCTTGCACTTGTCAGGCAGGCACTTATGCCACAGAGCTATCTTCTTGGCCCCTCTAAAATCCCATGGATGGAGAGGGGGAACGCAAGTTCCCAAGGTCATTCAAGGTCCTACTATCCAAAGTATAATAGTGTAACAGGGTACAGCCTCTTCCAAAAGCCAGTAATCATTCTCCCCAAGAAACCCTGATCTCCGGAAAACTGTATTATTAGAATACTCAGTTTTGAAAATTGGACATTAAAGGAAAAAGAAAAAAAAGACATGTCGTCAAATAAAAGAAGTTCACCCACTCCCAAATTTTCTGGTCAAGGAGATTATGGGACCTCAGAGGAAAGGGATAAATGAACTGCAGTGCGTCTAAGGAGAGTCACCCAGAGAAAAACATTCTCTCAGGCTTTCATAGAAAGCAAACTGGCCAAGCAATGGCTGTGACTCGTCCCGAAGGCTGACACTAACAACAGTTCTACAAAGTACTGTCTATGGTCCCAAACTTAATCCTGAGGGGATTTGACCCTGGAAGATACAAAAACAAAAACAAAAACAAACAAAAAAAAAATGACTGTTTTGTTATACAGGTCTTGCTTTGACTTGCCCTTGACCACCCAGCAAAAAAAAAAAAAAAAAAAAAGAAGTTCACCCATAACAGCTAGTCAAGGGAATGTAAATTTGAAAAGTTATTTTTGGTGAATTGTCAAATTTTTTTGAAAATACATTAAAATAATACTGAGGGCAGACCAAGCTGGAGGGAAACAGACACTTCGAAGCATAGCAAGTGGGCTGGTTATCAAAATTTGTAATGATATAAAATCCACAGGAGTGATGTTGATTAGAAAATAAATAAGATTATGAGAATTTGTCTACAAGAATAGTTTTCCCAGTTTTTAGAAGAATAATAGCTCCCAAACTGTCCACACTATAAAAGTCCAAGAAAAAACGATTGGGTAATTTAATTATAACATTCTTTCTTTGGGATATCATAGCAACATGGAAAATGGCTTTTCAAAGCATGTTTCTTGGCATGGCTTGAATAAGGGAGAAACGCACATGAATCAGACTGTGAAAGGACCCTTGTACCACAGCGCCCCTCCCCAATTTGCTTCATCCTTCTCTCCTAAGTGCTTCCTGATTCCTGTGAAGATTTCCCCAAGATTCCACAGATCTCGATTCTGCAGAAGGAAGGAGCTAAACATCTGGTCCTTCATACACCACAAGCTGTAACAGTTGTGTAGAGCTGGGCATGGTGTGCCGTGTGCACGCCTGAAATCCCAGCCGTTCAGGAGGGTGAGACCGGAGAACAACACGCTGGAGGGCAGGACAGTGACTAAGCGAGATTTTCAAACTAAAGCGAACAGGGACAGGGCCCTGGCTTGGCATTGCCTAGTTTCCAGGTGTCGGATGGAGGAAGGGGAGGGGACCACAGGTGCTGCTTATTATCCTAGCAGAGTGCTCAGAAGTAGCGCTTGGCTGACATCTCAGTCTCTCAAGTTGTCAACTTCTTCCAGCTACAACAAATCTGCTGCCATCACATCCGACAAACACAGCTATTCTCCATCTCAGGCTCTATAACTTCAAAATGTAATTACTGCAGGTGGACGGGCCTACTGCACAGCGTTGTTGGTAAGATCAAGTGAGATAATTTCTATAGAAGCACTTTGATGAAAGACTCCCGGAGCAAGGCATCAGGAATACCAAATGCATCACCCGGAGGCTGCACGCGCCCAACAGAGCAGAGTTCCTGGCCAGCCTCTGCCTCCTCCACAACTTTAGTTCCTTCCCATGTTTGGTTCTTTTCCTACAACCACTTTCTGAAAACCAGATAGTTGCTTATAAAGTTTCCTGGCAACAAAGGGCATGCCCCTGCTAAGCCTCAAATGTGGCTATAGAGGCACGATGTTTCTAGAAGTCGAAGCCTAAGTACACAAATGATGGGGGGATGCCAGAGAGAATCCAAATAGAAGACAGACATGCCTGTAAGAGTTTGGGATCCAACTGTGGGGAAGCGCAGGCCTGAGCAAGCACAAGGCCTGTGATTTTTGTCTCACGTCATTCAGGCCAGGGCAATAAAAAGTCCTGGAAGATGGAAACTTCTGGAAGGAGTACATAGCTGTATGTCCTAGTATTCTACATATCTTCTCCAAGGAAATCACTGCTAAAAACAGAAAAAGTTGTTTCTTATATGGCTAGGCCCCTGTCCTATGCATTTATGTAGTATTTCTTCTACAGCTTTCTCATCTTTTTTCTTGTTAAAAATTTTAAACAAAGCACGGGATGGGTGTCGATAAGGTCTGCAGTGGGCTTCGTTCTTGGTTTCCATCCCAATTACGTCCCTCCCTTGAGGATATTTACAGTCCCCCATGACACATGCTCTGTACCTTCTTGGTTCAAGGAAAACACACCTACAGCATTTCAAATTAACTACTGACCCTTATTCTCCCACTATAAACAAACCCTTTTCACAATCTCAATTGCATTGTGTCCACATTGATTAAAGCTTGAGGCCCCGTGACCGCATGCGGTGCTAACTTCTCCCATGCACCAGCAGCATTCTGCCTTTCTACTCAATTACCCCCTTTGGTGCCACAGACTCACTACCCAATGAACACACACAATGGGCTTCTGCTTCATTACACTAACCAACAGCAGGATGGAAACAAGCAGAAGAGGAATAAACAAGCTAATTTATCACGAGGACAGAGCAAGCTTTCACCAGTCTCCCCACGGAAAGCTCCAGTGGTTCACAGGAATAGCAATAGTCCGAGCGTGATCTTTATGGTCTTACAGATGGCCCACAAAGCCACCCCAGAACCTCGCTGATGAAAGAATTCTGCAGCTGAGCAGGTGTGAACACATGCACAGAAGACGTGGCCCGAAAGCTCAAAGGTCCTGCAGAAAACCTACTCAGTCGTTAGGTTGGGACACATAACCCTGGGCTTTGGAGCATGCAGACAGACACCCTGGTAATTTGGCCCAAGTGTTCAGCCGTACTGTGAGGCCTCTCATTCATCTCTGGCGAGGTGCTCAGGAGGGACCCAGGCTCTTTGTGAGAGGGATCTGCTTGCCCTCTTCATTAGGCAAGGGCACAGCAGTTGATTAAATTAGCCACTCTGGAGGGCTTCGCTCCCGGTTCCCAGACATTAGCACCATCATCCAGAACAAATTAAAAGTCTCACAGCAATTAAGCAGATTTTGGAAATGAATTTCCCATGGTTCAGTGGCTCAACAGCAATCCCAAGTTAAGCAGTGGGGAAGAGCAGAGGCCCTGATGGCTGAATTTCCAAGGTGAGCAGCCACCCGTGGACCAAGTGCGGACAGCAAACTCCCGAGCCTCTGCTAAGTTAGGTCGTGGCACTTCTTGTATATAAAAGTGTGAACACTAAATGAAGAAGAAAGGAAACTTTTTAAAGAATTATTGAATACAGTGGTGGATTTCAAAAGATTTCTTTTGTTCTATTTTCTTTGCTATTGATTCCTCCAGTACCATTGCATTTTTGTTCTAAAATATAAATGGATATCAAAAGGGACAAAAGAATGCCCATATTCAGTCCCTTCGTTTTAAGCTGAAGCAAGCAGCCTTCCCACTTTAGGCACTGGGGCCGGGCACAGCCGTGCTCTGAGAGGGCAGAGCCTGCCACCGCTGATCTCCCATGTCCCTGGCCACGTACCCCTGAGAAGTCACTCATGGGTGAAGAGTGCCACTAATGAGAGATCAGCTCCCGTGGCTTTCTAAGTGTTTCCTGTGTACCAGCCACGACACTGAGGCAAAGGACAGGCAGGCGAAGAGTGGGCTCTGTGTGGCTTTCTCCTTGGCTTCCACCTCTTCTCTGGCGGCACATGCGTGGGAGCCTCTGCCTGGCTCTGCTCTCTGGTCCTCCTGGGCTGCAGGCGCACATTTGGCACGGCCTCTGGAGATGTGGAGGAACGCATGGATTCATTCCCACCCACCCAGTCCCACACACGGCCACAATGAAATGCAGAGGTGGTTATCTGCATGAATGATTTCTCCTCAGCCAGAGCAGCTATGAAAGTTGACATCATAAGTATAGTATTGGTCTCAAAGAACAACTGTCAATAAATCTGCAAAAGTCTTAGAAGGGAAGTTTAGAAGGATGAGCACTCCATCTTTCAGAACTGATTCTGAAATGATGGCGTCTCTTAAAGGAAGGCCCTTCGAGGTCACCCTCAGGGAGCAAAAGACAAGACACTAAATTCATAAGGCCAATCCCAAAAGGTAACACATCATTCAACATTTCCATTTGAATACTCAAAATCTGGAAACCTGTACACAGTGTGTGCTCCTTTGCTCCTCCTCTACTTGATCAATTGGATGCACAACCAATGGGCCACAGCAAATTCTCTGTACTTATGGCCAAGTTAAGACCAAAGAGCACCGACTGGAGACCCAGCCATGAGCAGCGGAGCAGCCACAGAGGACTAAGCCTGTCCTAGTGGTCAGGAGACGTGGGCCAGACCTTATGTTGTCACTAAGCCCTTTCTGGCCCTTAGTTTCCATAATGCCATAGAAGATCCCTTTCCAACTCCAAAAAAAGTGTACGATTATTGTCACGGTCAGCGCGCATACCATGAAGGTGCTGCCATCTCAAGTGAAGAATAAGAAGCCTCTTCTCACTGAAGTCATGAGAGACTAACCTGGGATGTGACGCTGAAAATTTCAGGCTGACTTAAAAGCGTTTCTGCTTCTCCTACGGCAGAGGCGTAATACGAGGCATGGCTCTGTCTTTATCCCACAAGTGCTCATAGGTGCCTACGCAGCACTGGTCTACAGCAGCAAGCACTGCCTGGGGAAGCCAAGGAGAGCGCCCTTGTCCTCAGAGAGCTGTAGGTGTGTAGGACGTATGTGTTGTTGGGCTTTTTCATTTATAATTTTTGATGACACGGCATTCTAATTTAGCTAATATTTCAATGGTTAATATTTTATGAACAAAAAAGATCATTGTTTCTCCAAGTTTGACTTTCAAAGGTCTTTGTCACACATTTTATATCCAGAAAGAAAAAGACGTCCCAGTGGCCGATGACTCCAATCCCATAACGCAAGGTGAAACACCGCTGGGGTTGGCTCTGCAGCATGTGGAGGC
Source organism: Myocastor coypus (assembly GCA_004027025.1). Taxonomy (NCBI): domain Eukaryota; kingdom Metazoa; phylum Chordata; class Mammalia; order Rodentia; family Myocastoridae; genus Myocastor; species Myocastor coypus. The sequence continues at coordinate 47,242 of PVJA010003490.1, read as the reverse complement.
GGACTTACTGCTCCCCATGGGTGAGCGGCATTCCAGTCTTGCTGCCGTGGGATCGTATGTGCTAGAAAGAACCCATGAACACCAGCTCAGAATTCAAAAAGGCAAGTGCTTAAGATTTGCATTAAACCTTGCGAAAATTCCTACCCGCTAAGCTGGGACAGCAAATTTATCCACTGAAAATTACCATGGATGCAATGATGTACTTCCTGCACTTCTAGCATAGGACACTGACAATAGGAAGGCTACCCAGAAGAAGGGCTGGTGGTGTGTGTGTGTGTGTGTGTGTGTGTGTGTGTGTGTGCGCGCGTGTGTGTACTTGTGTGCACCAGAGACTGAACCCCAGGCCTCAGGTATGCCAGGCAAGGGCTCTCCTACTGAGCTACAATTTCCTGCACCTTTAATTTCATTTTGAGGCAGGGTTTCACTCACTCACCCAGGTTGATCTCGAATGTTCTGATCCTCCTGCCTCAGCCTCAGTAGCTGGGATGCCAGGTGAAGACCACACCCAGCTGGACTGCAGGGCTGCTACATTTATTTTATCCATTCAAGGAGCAGAAATCATCTGCCTTGGGTCTAGAAAGACCCACAATGACTCATGGGTATATTTTGTTTGTGGCAGCTCTTAACACAGGCAAGGGGCCCTCCAATTCATCTAACAGCTCTGGGCAGGTAAACATGAAGTTATGTTCTCTCAACCACAGCTGTCCTAGAAAACAGAATATTTTAGATGAGAAAATGTTTTTAGATGAGGCCCACAGCATTCTAGCATGTATGTCCTGCAACCTGTGGGCTGCCCACTGTTTTTGTGACTGTTATGATAAAATATATTTTTAAAAAGGAATTTCCCCATTTATCTGTGCTAACCACTTTGTATGTTCCATAAGTGGCTCAAGACGATTCATTTTCGCTTAGTATAACTCAGGGCAGGGAAAATGTCAGACATCTCTGATAATGGTTTGTCAAGGTCACAAAGCAAGTCTGATAATCAGCAGATAAAGTCAGTCGCCACCATTGATAAAACAGCATTCCCTCAGTTGGAAATCTGATCGCTTTGAATGGAAGGATTAGTATGTTTTTCGGTGAACAAAACCCATCATATCGACAACTCCAGCTCATACTCTGGTGCTCTGGAGTGATGTGATTTCCCAGGAATCCTGCGATAGTGGTGATTTTCCAGGGGTCCTGGGACAATCCACAGGTCAGCTTCAACATTCTCAAGCACTGTACTGAGTGGGACATCAATGGCGCTGCAGACAGAACTGGCAGAAATGTCTCGTCCAGGTCCTCAACGAGAGGAATGATGACGCTCACAGTAGCCCTGGCTTTGTCAGGATCCCAAAGAGCTCAGGCTTCCGCTGGAAACCTCCAACTACTCTTCTCTCCCTTTTCTAACAACCGGGTTCAGTTTGGGAAGAGACACATGGAGGAGCTCTTCTGCTATCTGTGCAAACAGAAGCTGTGTTAATGAAGAGCTGACCTTCATGCCCTTTCATTTTAAAGCCTCCAGATTAGGAATGACTCTGCCCAGCGTTTCTGGCCTGCTACCCAGAAGCATCATGTGCTCTGTGGGGGCCCAAAGTGTGAGCTGGGTTTTAGTAGGGTGTGCTCCCCCCTGTACATCAAGGCCAGGGGGGCAAGATGCCTAAGGCCCCGGCTGCCTGACCTCAGGTGCTTCTGTAGAAAAGTTCATCTTTCTAAGTGCAGAAGTGTTCTGTAAATGATGGCTGGGCCCACGCTGCCGTCTGCTCAGAGCAGAGCTGAGCCACAGCACAGAGCTCATCTACAGCTTCTTTCGTCAGGCAGGCATGCAGGGGCAGGTGCGGTAGCCTGGTTCCTTCGAGCCAGAATGAGCTCCTCCAGAGAACAGAGCAGGAAAGGAATGTGGCCCTGTCTCTCTTCCCACTGCAGGCATTCCACTCTGGGGTGAGTCAGAGCAGATAAAACACCGCAGAAGCAGAGGACAAGGATCTGTACCCCGGAGGCCGGGCCTGTCTGTCTGTCTGTCTGTCTGTCTGTCTGTCTGTCTGCCCAGGGAGAGGGCTGGAATGAACAGTGTGAAACCCAGCCTCTCGGTGTTTGTTGACGACCTAAACGTTAGCTAAAGAGACCTAACATTAATGGTCCCTGCAGCTACTTGGGGGTGTCGGGAAAGCAGTGCCTGGGGAGTATGACTGCGCAGAGCTCAAGTATGAGACTGGCATCTTTCAAATCTCAAAAAAAAAAAAAAAAAGGCTGCCTTTCTCAACATTTTAAGCCTGATTTTGGCAATAAGAATTTGCTCAAAATTAGTTTTGGAGTGAAAGAGATGGTAAAGACAGAGGAGGAAGTGATTTTATTGCTTCTTTATATATGTAAATTGACCCCCAAAACATGGGGTATCGTGACCCTTAACCCCCAACCCCATCCCCCACTGAAACTCCCAGGTGTGACTGTTGCAGCTGTCCCTCGCCTCCTCCAAGTCAAGGAAGCCCCTGAGTGACAGAGTCATAAAACTAAATTGCGCTTCGGGTCAGATTGATGCTGAATTTTTTTTTTTTTTTTTAAGTTTTAAATTTACGACATTTCCCCAAGCAGGAGGAAAGGAATTCACCACACCCTTAGCAAGGGTAGGGAAGCCAGGTTTGCTTCTCTCGTCTCTGAATTCCATGGTGCTGTTTAAGCTCTGTGTAGGACAGAAACACACTGCCTCTGGTTCTGTGGCTCCATACCTGATGAGCTGAATTTACTAAGAACGCAAGAGGGTGAGAGAGGAAGATGGAGTTGCTGCGATCCTCTTTCCACTCCTGCAGTGGCCCAGCCAGGTCACCAAGCATGAGGAGCCCAAGTTGGGAGCTTTTCTGCACATTAACTCCACGACTGCCCGAGACAAAAGTCCTATGACCTTCATGGGGAAACTTGGAAGGAAATAGACCTTGGCGACACGGATCGGATCAGAACCTGAGTCCAGGCCAGGGCATAGGGGATGGAGCGACTTCCTTCCCTGAGCTGGGGTTCCAGCTGGACTGAGGCAGATCCCGATGGGCTCTGCGACCCTTTTATCTTTACAACCTAGCAAGCTGCCAAGGTCCAGAGCCCAGGGACAGCCAGTATCAGATGAGTCCATAAAGCACGGCGTGGAGGGGGGCTTCTGGGTACAAGGGACCTCAGAACTCTACACTTTCTCATTCTCATTGGACTTTCAACTGCTTTTTATTGTCTCTGTCCTCTTGTGGCCCTGGTCCTAGGTCCCTTGGCCACCACAGAGTTTCTATGGCAAACAGTCCCAACTGAGAAGGGGGAACGTGGCAAGTGTCACGTGGCACGTGGCACGAGTAAGCTTCATGCAAATTGTGTGAGGCGAAAGTAACCGAGCAAAGCAGAAGGCAAGGGGCTCTCTCTAGGGAGTGAGGTGTGTCTACATCTGGAGAAGGATCTGGACTCGTGTTATGTATTAATCCTCTGGGAGTGCCAGCGTTCACCCTTTGGGGAAGGCCCACAAGTGGGTGTGCAGATAGCGCCGAGCACTAGTGCTAGGAAAGTCAGGCCTCTTAACTCCAGGCCGGGTCACGCTTTGGTTCATCCCCATTCCTTCTGCTGTGGTCGACTCGTGAATCTCAGAGGGACCCAGGGAAGGAAAAGAAGGCATAAAAGGCCATGGAGGATCTAAGAGCAGAAAGGGACAGAGAACAAGCACAAGGGACCAACGTGGAGTTAAGCAGGTGGCCTCCATGAGAAGTCCTCTGGAAATTGTAGCTCTGGCACACCCGGTTCAGAGATGCCCAGCAGGTGCCAGGCCCTCAAGAGTGCTTGCAGGGGTACCAAATCCGAGCAGCAATCGAGCGTCTAAGCGTTGGGCTCACAAAGTCCATGCCTAGCTGGGTGTCCCAGCAGGACTGTCCCCACCACACGACGCTCCTTGGACACCAGGAGTTGAGGTCAGAGCCAGGGATCAGGCTCCCCATGCTTGGCCCTATTCATCCAGGGCTTGAAGAAAAAAGATCCCCCAAACCAGTAACGGTATCTACCACTTTGAGACCAATTATCTCCTTTCTCAAGAAGAGTCGTAATGGCTTGCTAGAACAGACGCAGTAACTTGGTCTTTCCTCTCAGTTACCTCAGCTTTCTTGGAAGTGGGCATCTGTGGGTAAGCCTCTGAGTTAACCCAGGGAGTAAGCCTCTGAGTTAACCCAGGGAATAAGCCAGAAATTTAAGAAGCTCCTGCAATTCGTGTGGACCACCAGGTAAAGTAAGAAAAAGAAAAAAAGAAAAGAATACCCCTTTGCCAAGGGAGATTAGGAGGGTGGAGTAGGAGGGAAGGTGAGAGAACGGAAAGTCACATTTGAGGCCCCGGGGCCGGGATGGCCATTGTGAGTGGAAGCACTTAGGCCCTTGGGGTTGGGGTTCGGCATCAGAACCAGGCTTCAGACGTGCAGGCTATATGTCCTGAAAGGAGGAGTCAAATGTTTACAGGTGCCTGGCTTCCCTTCCCCGAGCTCAACCTCTGCTCCAATCTGACCCCCTCTATCCTACCACTGTGTGCCCCTTCCCTGCGCAGCTGTGTTCAGGAGGTAGGCATGCTGGAGCTGGTGGCATCCTGGGGGTCACTTAGACTGAAGCCCTCAGCACCCTCTCCTGTGTGGAAGGAATGCCCGCTGCAGGAAGGGCAGACCAGGACTGCCCTCAGGATCGGCCCTTGCCAGCAGGGTGGTGAGCGCTCACTGCCACCCACACGATCTGGGGTTGCACTGTTAGGAGTTGGCACGGGACTCAGAAACCACAGGGGCACTCAGCTAGGGGAAGTCGGAGGAGCAGAGCTTCGCTGTCGCCTCCTGCTTGATCTGTGCAGAATTAGCTGCACCATGCTCACCACTTTGTTCCCCACAGAGACTAGGGGACGATGGCCTTGGGCTCAGGAGAGGCTTAGGATTCCATTAAGGATCAGGGCGTGGCTCCTCAGCTCTCTGGCTCACTCCAGCCACCTCTGTCACTTCAGAAGGTTCCCCTGCAAAAGCCTCTGATGGATCTGAAAACTCAACAGAGGTGCCCCAACTCCCCTCAGCAGTTTATGAGGCCACGGGGCCGCCCAGCACACCCTCAAAGAGCAGCTGCCCAAGGAACCACTTCCTTGTGCCTGGCCGGGAGGTCCACTTGCCTTTGGTCCCCAACATGGCTAGATTAGGGGTTGGGGGCATGCAGGGTGTGGTGCAGAGAGCTGGACCCAAAGCCTGAAGACTGTCCCAAATCTGAGTTCCTCTTCTCTGTCACCTGTCCATCTTTCGGGATTAGCCCCTTAGGAGAAGGGCAAGTTTTGTTACCTTCTCTGAGAATCTCAATGCCTCTGGCTGTCACTGTTCACTCCCATCCTTCTCAGGGGCTTTGTCCCCAGAACCGGCAGCCATGTGACTCCTCAGGCCACTGTCACAGAGCTCACAGGTGGGATCCCAGCAGACAAGAAGCTCTTGCTTCCTGTCTTCCAACCCAAAATCTAGTGTTACCAGCATCCTCCCCACCACCAGACATGAACTGTGAGGAAATATGGTCCACAGGTCAAAATTCATGTCCTCAACATGGCAACCCTGGTGGCATGGGATGCTGACATTGCTGTGTGGGGGTGTGGATGTACTCACGGAAGTGGTCCTTTGCAGGAGGTGCTTTGGGCAAGAGCCTTCTCCCCCTAGCCTACCCACAGCCTCCAAACCCCCTCCAGCCTCAGCTGATTCCTGAGAGAACAGCCAGCCTCACTATACCACGGCCTTGCAGGCGCAGCCTCAGCTGTGGTCTGTGAGATGGGCTCTGCTCTCGCCCCCGAGTGTCTGCTCTTTGCGTTTATAACCCAATGATTCAAGAGAAGAAATCTGTTCCTCCTTGGCTCTCTCATTTCAAACCATTTCTGTTCAGTCTAAAAGTCAAAATCTGGGGAGACGGGTGAATATCAGTGTGACGCGATGCCACACGGCCTGGACATGAGGGCCACCTCTGGCCTTCACCAAACTGTGTAACCTTGTCCCGTTTTACCAGGTCACTGTACACCTTGGTTTACTGACGTAGTGATATGTACATAAAAATGCCAATGTGACAAAGTTCCATCAGGAAGAATCTAGATCGTGCTATATTATCTGGAAAACGGTGCAAATTGAAGGCATTAGACATTATATTACTTTATCTACATATTTATTTCAAGATGAAATGTTAACCTAAGAGTTGATGGCCTGATTAGCAGGGTATCTAATTGCATGTATTCTCAAAGTCCAATAAATAAATGAAAATTATCTTGGAGCGAGAGAATGCATCACAAGAAATCTTTTGCTGGCAAAGTTGGGTTAAGGTGGGCTTTTCCCAGTGAGGTATGGTGGTGCATCTTGGAATCCCAGCCCTGACAGGCCAAGGCAGGAGGAGCATAAGTTTGAGTCTTTCATGGGCAATTTCTCAAGACTATGTCTTAAAATTAAATATAAAAGGAGCTGGGGGTGCAGCTCAGTAACGAAGTCCATCTTTGATCACTGGTTCTCCCCTAGGGGTGTGTGTGTGTTGGGTGGGGCCCCCTTAGCTGGCTCAGCTCTAAATCTCTGCACCAACCTTCCAGGCACCATATAGGTCTACCAACCTTGAGCACACAGTAGGGCCAAATAAATACAAATTAGGTAAGGTACAAAAGCCCTGCATACAATCTCAACAAATTTTAAATCTCCATACAAACACCTTTAGTGAGGAAAACAAGGTAAAAATCTTTCCTCAGCCTACACAGATTTTTTTTTATTTTTCCTTGAAAGCCATGTTACTATGAAGTGTTGATGATGCTGAATATGGTACTGTAGGCATTTAGGAGGCTGAGGCAGGAGGATCTCTGTGAGCTCAAAGCCAACCTAGGTTATAATTTAAGTTCAAGGTTAGTCTAAATTACATGGGAGACACTACATAAAAACAAAACAAAAGATATCTGGGGCCAAGGATGTAGCTCAGCAGCACAGCCCCTACCTGGCAAGCAGGCAGGAGAACTGAAACTCTTTCCAAGCTACAGATAATACCCTTCTTCAAAGAAACGCTTCTTATTCTTGTTAGGGAAAAGAGGAAGTTCGAGTAGAGGTCTGGACTGGCTACCCTGGAAGGACAATCAGATGAACAGGCATCTGAGACGGGCCTGTCGCCTCAAGCATGTTGGCCTTGCAGTGACCAAGTAGACAGCTCTGCTTTTTAAAAGTCAGATAATTTTACTTCAGTTTGTAAAACAAAGTCACCAATCACTAAGAGCCACAGTCCTGAGGTCGTACAGTCCTCCTACAAACCACACCAGGGGACAAAGAGGAAGAAATGGTATGATTTAGTCACAAAATTTTACAAAATGAGAAAGAATTGAATACTGAAAATCACAGATTATTAACACCAACCAAAACCCAGCTAAGCAATGCATTTGTAGATTCTCACCACGTAGCCAAATACTGCAGGATCACAAACATTGTGTCCCTGGTATGTTAAAATGTATGCAACAAGCTTAAATTGAACATGGTGGTGAACAAACACATACTTTGCATGAACTATAATTTTATTTGATTTCTTAAAATTCTGTAACTTTCAGATAAACAATAGCAGGCAGGAGAATCACAAGCCCGTTGGATGGGATCACAATGACAGCCAGCAACGGTCTCTACCTAACAACAGCAGCTGATATAGGATGCTCTGTACCTTTGAAGGCAGGTAGATCTCTGCACCATGTGGAAAGGCATTGCACCCGTATGTGTGTGTATATTTGTCTTACGCACGTTACGTTCTCAGCGTTAAAAGAAGAGGCCACCCCAGCGAGCTCTGGAAAGCAGCATCAAGCATTCCTGAAGAACTCCTAACAGACAGGTTGCTGATATTTGTTTGGGGTGCGCTTGTCTGAGGGTTCACTCCCGGCCACAATTTTCTGTTCATCTCCTCCTCATCTTCCTGTCTTTAATAGTTTTAGAGCAGGTGGGGACCATGAGCTGCTTTTCAGCCATTATATCCCCAGAGGTGGCTCATTGGAAGCTGAGGAAATTGTACAGAATGGGCCAGGGATTGAAGTCCAGGAGGCGAGCTCTGCTCCAGGTTTGGTGCAGGCTGACACCACTGCTCCTGACTTAAATCCACCCAATGTGAAATCAAAGGAAAATTATTTATAAATTTCTCTGCAAGCTTATTTTTAAAAAGGATAAAGATTAAGCTATCTCTTTGGAAAATACACTCTTTTCCTTTGGGGGTTCTTAAATTTTAAAAGGATTGCTGAACGCTAAAGAAGCTAGCCTCTTCAGAAGCTTTCTGTCACTCCAAGGAAACAATCAGATATCTACTTTTATAACAGCTTTTTTTAAGTCTGGTATAAATCACTGGATTTATAAATACTCCAATTTTTGTATGTTAACATTGAGAGCTTTTTTTTCTTTTTTTCCCTTCAAAATCCCATTACAGGTTTAATAGCGACGGACACTGCACAGGAAAGACAGACACGCAAAGTAAACAGCCAGCAAATAAGCAATCAGACTTAGTAAGAAGGCTATTGGAGTTAGGAAGGCCTTAAGCTGGCTACACCAAAACCCCAACTTTCCCTCCTTGCTTTTATGGCTAAAACGTTTTCACACCAATTTCAGAAAGTACGACCAAATATCATTTGAGTACGAAGGATTATACAACTAGAACCGAAAGGGACTTTAAACTCAGTTACTACCAGCAAGGACACAAGTGCATGTGTTGAGTGCCTTTGGGGTACCTGGCCTGTCACAATCTTCTGGGGGGGGGTTGGCTGTGTGTCTTTCTGTTGGGGACCTGTGTGGGTGCTAAGCCCCTCCAGGCCAGGAGCTATGCAGTCTGGATCCTCCCTTCTTAAGCCACCTCCCCCCCCTTTATCAGAGGCAACAGTGACCCTGAGGACTATGATCCCTCCGCATACAGCTTTTTCTCCCTTGGGTTCCTGCAGAGGTCACAGGGAAATGCCTCACCCAGGGCCCCTGACCCCTTAAGTAGTGGTATGTTGGGCAGTGAGTTCTGTTCTGGCTAGGCAGAGAAGATGTGTTCGTTCCTAAACTTCATCTTCACTTTCTGGGTCACAAATTCTTCCCACTACTGATTCCAAGTTGCCGAAGTTTCGTGTTTTGCTCAGTGCCATGTACGTGCCAGGGTAGGGAGGAAGTGGGGTGTGAAAGCCTATCACTTACCTTAGGTCAAGATTCTTTTCTCATATTTGGGTCTTGTAGCATGCCTACATTCCTACATTTGTTTAACAGCCAAAAACTACTCTCCGGTAGGAAGCAGAAAGGCTAAGATGTACATAATATGGGCCTGTTCTAGTGTATCCAGCTTTGTAACTAGCCAGGGTCAGGGGAGAGAAAGGGTAAACTTATTTCATACAAGAATTTTTCTCCCAAGGAATAGTATCCACAGATATTTTTCTTCTCCAAGGAAAGCTGGATCTGAGGCAGTTTATTCACGAAGAGGACCGGCCATTGGCTTTGAGGTTGTCTGGAATGCTTGCTAACTGAGTTCTATGGGAAAACAACCCTGGGCTCTACTCCCCAGCTCCCCAACCCTGCTTTCGCCAGTCTGCTCTTCAGAAGCTAGAGCACCTCCAGTATCGGGCAGCCACGACAGGGCGCCTGGGATGCCTCCTTGGAAGTCATGAGATCAGGAAATCCTGCTCCTTCCAGAAGCACCCTAGGAAGCTGCAATGGGGTAAGAAAGCTCTCTAAGCAAAAGGCAGCTCACACCAACTGGCACCAGGAAACTGTGCAATGGCTCCCTGCTTGTGCAAAAACCTCAAAGAGGATGAAGGTCAGACAGGGATAATAGGCCAATTGCATTCTGAAAGCACGAGGTGCAAGAAATTTTAATTATGGTCTGCCGCTGAAATCACACAAGATCCAGTGGCCTCTAACTGCCACTGCTCCCCAAGCCAGACAAGAGGTGTAATTGTAACCGCTGCGTAATCACCGAGGACGAGCGCGTGGAGAGGGCTGCCTGGGGCTCCTGGCAGAGTAGGAATTAAGAGCCTCGACAAATCCAACACAGGGAAACGTGGAGCTTGTGAGGAGCCAGCCAGGCTTCCCGCACACAAAAGCCAAACCGGGGTGCGTGTGCGCGCGCGCACGGGCGTGGGCCCTGAGGGTGAAGGTTCCAGAAACAAAAAGACGACGAAGCTCTTTGGCCCACCTTGAGGAGAGGATGGTGGAAACTCTGCGCTCTTCCTGCGTTGGGGACAAGCCCACAGGACGGCGCGATCTCCCGCGGGAGCCGCACTCCTCCCCAAGCTTCACACGCTCTCCTTTGTCTAAAACAATTAGCTCGGGTGTTACAGTGATTTCCAGGGCCAGGCTGCCTGTAGCGTTGTTCCCTCTTAGACCCAGGTCTGCGGACAGAACGCCCCGCACGCAGCCTGAGGCGCCCACGCCGGCGCAGCCCAGGCCCCGCAGCTCCCGAGGGCACGCGCATCGGACCCCAGCTGCCTCCTGCGCTGCGCAAAGTTTGCCGGGCCTGGAAGGAGGTGCCGAGCCTTCCCTCCACGCTGCTAGAAGTTGGCGCTGAAGTTCCTGCCGGGACGTCCCAAATGTGCAGCGGGGAAGGGACGCGAGCGTGGGACGCCTGACAGGACGGATGGAGGTGGAGAGGCGGCGGGGAGGCAGGTCTTCCAGAGCGGACGGTGCGGAGCCTGTGAGCTCAGAGGCCCCGGAGCGCGCCCCACGGTGGTCTCCCAGGTTGGGCACCGTCGCCCCAGGCTCAGGAGCTGTCACCTGAGGGAGACCCAGGATTCCAGACTCGCCGGCTCCGGGGCTCTAAGAGGTGGGGGCGGGGACAACAAGCCTAGGCTGCACCTTTGAGGCGGAGACGTCGACCCCTCCGAGCGCCCCAATGCCGCGGGGTGCTAAGGACCCTCACACGCCCGACCTGCCTGCGCCACCTCCAACCCGCAGCTAAGATCCAAGCACCGGGGCCCCTGTGAGCTCCTGAGAGGACGCGGAGGCTGGGACCCCAAATGCAAGCGTCGCCCCAGCAGGGACATTCGCGCATGCAGAGCCCCGGGTGCGCGCCGGGCGCTACTCCCCGCCTCTCCCGTTGTCCACCAAAAGTGGACTACGCTGCCCTCCGGGAGCTGCCGGGAAGGAATCGGAGGGTGGGGGGAGGCCGGGAAAAAAGCAAACGGGGACGGGGCTGGGGGATCAACTTCGTAGCCCCGCGAGTCCTCGGCCGCCGCCGCCAGGCCTCGGGTCCCCACCCGCCGCCCCCTCCGGCCTTTCAAGTGGATACTGAAACTAGGCCAAAACTTTTCCCCTCCTTTTCTCTCGGCCACTAGACTGGATTGTGTCCCACGGAGCCCCATGGAGCTCTGCTTTCTTAAGCACAATAGCCGGACTAATTAGATCATAGAAGCGAGGCAGTGATACTGTAACAACTCGCCCAAGAGGCCAGAGGGAAGGGGCCAGGGGACCGGGAGAGAGCGAGAGAGAGCGGGGGAAAGTTTTCGGCTCTGCACTCACCGATCAAGCCTCCCACCAGGAAGGCGACGACCTGGAACACCAGCAGGATCCCGCCGACCACGCACAGCTTCTTGGTGCTCATGTTTTCTATGATAGCCCCAGCCATTTTTGCGCGCGGGCCCCCTCTCCTTTTATTTTATTTTAACCTCCCCCCTTTTCTTCTTGTAGTAAACGCTCCAGGGCGTGCTTTCCGCTCCTCCCGCGCGCCCCGCTCCGCGCCTCCGTGCCCCTCGCCCGCCGCCGCTGCAAAACTTCCAGGTGCGCGAGCGCGAGGAGGACGGGGCCGCACGACACGGGCGCCAGCCGCTCCGCTCGATCCGGTCGCGCTGGTGCCCGGAGCTGTGATTGTGGTCGCTCCGCCGCCTGTGGACGCTGGAAGGAGCAGGAAAGCGGATCACATGACGCCGCCTCCCTCCCTTTCTTCCTCCCTCCCTCGCGCTGTCTCCCTCCCTCCCCAACCTCGCTCCCCGCCTCTGCCCCTCGCCTGCCCGCGGGGTGGGGAGCGTGGCCCGGTCCGGCCTGCAGCCTGCGCGCCCCGGCGGGTGACCTTCCGTAGGGGCTGAGGTCTGGTTATCGTTGCCCAGTGTTTCCCGGGGCCGGCCTCGCCCAAGGCTTCTTTTCTGCCTCCCTGAGTACGAGATTTCTTTCCCCCGCCTATTGGAGACCTTTAACTCGCGCGTTGACTTTGGAAATGATCTGTTTAGGAAAGAGCAAGAGAATTTTAAAAAGGAAACCAGTGGGTGCTAAGTCGAAGCACAGAGGTGCGGGACAAAGTCCCAGCTGGGCTTCTCCACGCGAGGTCCCGGCCTTGGCCTGCGGAGCTCAGCGGGGCCAAAACCAGCTGCCCCTGCTGTGCACCCATGGAGGGGACCTTGCTCGCTTTTCCAGCTCCGGGGCGTCCGAGCCTTGACTCTGGCTAGGGCTCTCTTTTTTTTTTTTTTTTTTTTTTTTTTTTTAAGTGTTCTATTCCCATCACAACTCAAACTTAAGTGGGACCCCAAGTAGTTCAAGAAGCCATCTCCAGCCAGTAACTATGGAAACCTTGTGTTGACACCGTCTCCTCCGGTTCTAAGGACCTGTGCCTGCACACTGAGCCCCATCAGTGAGCCATAAATCCCTAAGGATACAGACCCAGCTGTGTCTCTCGCTGGGGATATGTCCCATCCCTTGTGGCCTGGAACCCTCCCTCTATAGGAGACCTGCATAACTTCAGGGGACAGACAAAGGAAGGAAAGCCAGCCCGAGTCCTTTGCATGTCAAAGGCCTGAAGGGCCTTGGTGGGTTTAGACGGTATAGGTATTAGGTTGCAATAATGTTTGTCTTCTCTTTGTGAGGATACACTCAAAGGGAACTGCCAGGGAAGGCGGTGGGCGGGGTGAAGGTCTTCAGGGACTTCCTGTTCTGTCAAGTCGAAATTCCTGGGCCTGATTTTTTACTACTTTTCAAACTTAGTCAGTGTAATGTATTATGTGAGGAGCTTGGTAATCCCTCTCCCCAACACAGGGTGTCCACTTCTGGGCACGTACCTGTCCCTCTCCACCAAGGGACTGTCCCGGGACCCCCTTGCTCTAGAGACTCCAGGGCATACTGCCCTCACAGAAGCCGTTCAGAGGGGCTTGGGGGATAGCTCTGTGGCACAAGTACCTGCCTGGCAAGTGCAAGGTCATGAGTTCAAACCCAGGTCACACACACACACACACACACACACACGCACACACGCATGCACGCACGCACACACAAGCCATTCAGGCTGTACTTTGCAGACCAGATCCCCTCTCTTCTCCAGCATACAGGCCTCAGGCCAGTCCCCACTTCTCGGTATAGAGCCCCTAGTCATCCTTCCACTCCACACTCTGCCCTGTGGAATCCTACTGCCTCCTTTCCTAAGCTCTGCAGAACAGCAGAATGGCAAAGCTCTTGCCCTGGCCCGGGGTGTGCCCAGTCTGGCAGCTGTGTGGTGGACAAGGCTCAACTGCATGGGCTCTGGACACCGGGTACTCTCCGAAGACAGAACACACACTGTGTTCTTATCCTAGCAAGCTGCTTCTGTCCATGCATGTGAGTAATCCTGGTGCACTTGGGCGGGAACTTCTCTTCTGAAATAGCAAAATTTTAAACTAAGGCTGGAGGTCTGCAAATGTAGGTTGGTGGCAGAGACGGTACTTAGCATGAGCCCTGTGTTCAAGTCCTAACACACACACACACACACACACACACACACACACACACAAAGTTGATGGAATCCCACATATTTGCTGTTATACTGCCTTTCTTTCTTTCTTTCTTTCTTTCTTTCTTTCTTTCTTTGCGGGGCTGGGGTTCAAACTCAAGACCTTACACTTGCCAGGCAGGCACTTGTGCCTCAAAGCTATCTCCCCAGGCCCCTATACTGCATTTCAACAAGACAAAAGCCTAACTAACCTACTTTACCAACACCTTAGTGACACTAAAGCCTTCAGAGGAACAGGCAGGTAGAGACAAGGTAGCTGATCTTATGTTTAGGTTGGATGAAGCCAGACAGCCGAGCAGAACTCCAACAGGAACAATAGCAGGAGCACATGGGAAGTGAAGCGGCTGATTTGGGAGACCCTGCCAGGCCTGTCTGTTGGATGCTTCATGTCCTTCTGATGTGGCACCCCTTCCGTGAGGGGCCGGATGTCTTCTTGGGCAGTGGATACACGGAAAGGCAGGAAGAGGGTAGGGTGGTGTTAGGCTGCCCTAGAGGGAGAGGCCGAGATGGCCAGGACCCTTGACAATGGGCTGGGAAGGGAAGCAACCACTTCCTGGGCTGCCTTGTGATTTTTCTGCAAGATATGACTGTTCATAATAATAATTATTTCAGGAAACATTAGGGAAATCAATGAGCCAGTGTTAGAAATTAGTGAAGTTAGCCATCGAGTAGTTCTTCCTCTATTATTTTATTATGCTATGAATATTTTTTCTGTATTTTTTTAGGGAAGGGTCTACAAGGTGGTCAGGGTCTCACTACTAGATGGGACCCATAGTGATCTGTCTGTCTGTTTACAGTCTCCCAAGAGCTGGAATTATAGGTGCGCGCCACCACGCATGCCCTGTCTCAATTACCTTCTCAGTCTGTCCCACGGGTGGGGGCAGTACCGCAGGCCTGACGATGAAGTCCCCAGGCCCTGTGCCTGCTTGCAGGCGTTTTAATCTGCTGAGCTATTTGGCCGGTCCTTATAAATACTTTTCAAAGCCTATTATTACAGAAGTCTGGAGGATTGACTTTATTGACAAGGTACTAGTGAGGATACCATTTAGTCAGGGACTCTGAACTATGCTTAGTGAATTTAAGGTAGAAGCATTCTACTCTCAAAAGTACTCCTAGCTACCAAGAAAATACCTGCTATATCCTCGGAGAGACTATCCCAGAGAGTGGACTAATCTGCAGATGACCCAGCCCTGCTAGCACAAACCAGTCAGCCCCGCTCCACTTCCCAAGAACTGAGTAGTCTGATCTATTCATCTTTCCTTTTCAGAGTGTTTGGGATACGGAAGTCATAATGATGGCTGATGCGTATTTGTGGAGGATGGCTGGCTGGCTGGCTGGCTGCCTGGCTGCATAGATGGGCGGCTGGAGATTGGAGAGAGATTGGTATATAGGTAAAGTGAAATTTCTCCACCTCCAATTCTGATGTTGAATTTGCAGATTCTTTTCTACCACAGTACTTATGTACTGGGCTGTTTTGTGCGTACCCCTCTATGGCAGGCTTGTTGCCTGGCTGATGCGTGAGTTCTGTAACACAGGCAGAGGATGACCTGAGAGCCTGATCTTCAGATTGCCAGGAGCACCTTGCTGAGAAAATCCCACTGTCCCTGCAGTGTGTGTGAGGCAGAGATCTAAAAACACCAAGGCTCTGCTAGGCCCTGGCTCCTCTCCTGAGGGGCCCCCTGGGAGCAGTAATCGCACTTAGGGGCGGCACCCCATTCTCAGGAAAAGCCTTTCTCCATCAAAGGCATCCTGGTGGCTGCTGGTGGTTGGTGTTTTCTCACAGGTAGGTGTGAGCAGGTTCACACTCTGTTATTCAGTGTCACTTCACTACTGCGTGTGTGTGTGTGTGTGTGTGTGTGTGTGTGTGTGTTTCCATGCACAGCTTCATTTAGCATGATTTTTCCTGAGCAGAACCACCCCTTCCTTTCCCCTCTGCAGGCCTCACTATCTTATCTTGTATGGAAATGCAGCTCTCTCCCACCACAGCCCATCCACACTAACTGGAGGTAGAAACCACGCAAACCCCGGGGCTGATCTCTGGGTGCCGCGGTGTAATCAGCAACACTGGGTCCCTGTCTGGAGACCCCCCCGCCCGCCCCGATGCACACCAGGCAGACCCTCAGCCTCTCTGGTGCATTACAGGGAGTAGGGTTTTCCAAGCCCAGCTGTGTGTCCGATTGGCTGTGTGAAGAGACTTGGGGAAGTTGCTCGCCTTTTGAGCTTGCTTTTCGCATTTCTTACGAAACACAGCACCAAATTCCTAAGTGCTGGTGGGCATGAGGCGAAACACTAGGGCCAGTGCCCATCCCCAGGCTCAGAGCGAACGCAGTGGATAGCATAAGGGAGGTTTCAGTTCCCAGAGAGCAAAACAAAACACAACAAACCATAAAACCTCTAATTATAGTCCCGCTTATAAAATCGCCTCTTTGAACCCAGGCAACCTGGAAGGGCAGGTAAGGCGCTTTATAGGTGTCCAGAAGCCTCTAGTGGGAGGCGGGCAATTGCAGCAGCCGCCCCCTGCTGATTCCCAGACTTGAAAGAGCCGGTGGAGCTGCCTGCTAGGCATTCAGCTCCAAGCGTTGGACCCAGGAGCCGAGCCCCACACAGGACTCCTTTTCCTCATTGCTTTGCATGGTGAAAGCCACACGGGCCACGGACTGCACCCATGGGCCCCACGCTCATCCTCCCTCCCCTCTCACCCTGTCATTTCACACGCTCTTCTTTGTTCCTTGTGTGAGCTGGTGCAGAAGGAGACGCACCTGCCCAGGATGGGGGCCCGGGACACACTGCCAGCATCTGGCTCCATGGCGCAAAGTCAACACAGGTTTTATTCGCTTATTATTTGTTTGAGGCACTGGGGCTTGGACCTTGGGCCCCTGCGCTGAGCTGTATACCGCAGTCTCTCCCTTGCCTTTGTTCTGTATTTAGAGACAGGGTCTTGCTAGATCACAAGGTGCCCTAGCTGAGCTCAGACTCGCAATCCTCTGCCTCTGCCTCTGCCTCAGTCCCCGGAGTGCTGTGATCACAGAGCGTGAACAGCTATGTTTTGTTGACACACAGATTGTGTTGAATGAATAAATGAATATGGGAACAAGTTCCAGTCTATTGATAAAGCAGTTTCTTGCTCGTCCAGGGGTTCAGCAGGCCCTTGGCAAGGGCAGGAAGAGAGTTTTGGATTTAGCCCAAGCGTAGGCAGAGTGAACACGGACTTTGACCCGGGAGCCAATGCAGTCTTATCCCATTGGTACCACAGAGATGGAAGACCCAGCGTGACCAAGGAGCTCAGCGTCCAGGATGGCGTCTCAGGAAAGCACTGAGGGCTCCCAGATGGAGGGTAAAAGAGCAAAGAGCTTTTGGGGATAAACACATAAAAGGCCAGGGCCTCTCCCATGTTTATTTTGCAAAGAAACTGGGATGGCTGGGAGCGAGGAAGGACAGGCCACGCCCCAAACCCTGGACCCAGGGGAGGCTCCTCGCCCTTAGTCCTACCGGTAACTAGAGCAGCGGCAGCTAGGGGAGCCTGCGGGTTTTGCTTTCCAGGCACCAAACTCTGAGCTAAAAGCTCTGTGTACATCCTTCCCATCCGCCCACATGGCAATGCCCAAGTCAGAGCATACGACCATCATTCGAAAAGGAAAGTTCCTCAGGGGAATCAAGGGATACTCTCTTGGCCCCACGGCTGATGGAGCCAAGTGCCGAGACTCTGCAGTAGCTACGGCACCCCGCTCCATCTCCAGACACCGTAAGCATCCAGAGGGAACCAGCTGGGATGCTGGGAGGACCCGTGTGCCCTGCCACTTCCGGGTCCTCATGGAGCTTAGTGTGAAAGCTGACTCTGGAGCCCGAGCCTCCATCTCCCTTGCGTCAGCTGTGCCTTGGGTCCACCATGAGAACAAACCCTACAGGCCCGCTAGGATGAGAGGATAAAAGCCTCCTGGTGGCCTTTACTCCAAAGGCCCTTCTTCCCGCGCGCGCGCGCGCGCGTGCATCTGAGACAGGCACTGTTTCAGAGACGTCAGCTCCTCCTTTCCTCCCTGTCTGCCGCTGGCCTGCCTCCAGTGAGTTCCCGCCCACTCAGCTTTCCTTCTGCCCAATGCTTTCTTCGTCAGCAGCATTCACTACCCAAGGCTCTTCCAAGCTGAAGATCCATCTTCAAGCTTGAACAGCTCACTCTTGAAAAATACACTTTAGCAAAAGTCACAGGACACAAAACGATTCTGACTTAGGTTATTGGCAGATGGATCCTTCAGCTGCACCCTGTTTCACCACTATTTTGTTGTCATGATACGAATCCTCAATGGAGACCTTTTTACCAAGAGCCCAGAGAGCTTGATCAGTATCACTCATCCTCAAGGGATGGGCAAGGGATGGGAGAAACCCTCTCTTTCTGATAGGCATCTTGTTCGATACCTGGAGCCTGCATGGTTTCATGCTGCTTTCTTTAGTTCAGCTCATAAATATGTATTGTGTGGTTATGAAACGCCAGGTGTCTGACAGGTGCTAGGATACACATGCAAACAGGGCAGACACACTCTTGCTGGTACACAGCTTGGAAGCTCGGGCATCTGAGGAATGGCTTGTGGAAGGTGGTGAGTCTGTCAGCGGAGGTGGGAGGCCCTGAGGAACCACTGGTGTGACCTGCAGGCTTGAGGCTGGCCCAGGCAACTCAGGGAGATGCTGTTTTGAAAAAGAAATGATATGAAAGTATGTCATCATCACAAAGTATTTGTGTGTGCATGTGTGTAATCTTCTAAGTGACTCAGAGGTTTACTGAATAATTTCTTGGAATTTTAAATTTCTCAGATCATTCGACACTTATTTTAAGTACTTTTCAGTAGGGAATGAAGGTCTTTAGGTACATTTGATCATCTGACCATCTCAGCAAATTTTCACTGAGCAATGTCTCAGTATGTTTTCTGTTACTGTAACAAAATGCAGGAGACCAGGTGATTTATAAAGGAACTGAAGTTTTTGGCTCATGGCCTGGAAGCTGGGGTGGCCAGGAGCATGCATCAACTTTCACTTTTGCTGGTGGGGACCTCTTTGCTGCCTGGTCCCATAGCTGAGGACATCCAGAATGAGGAGAGTGCTGGCCTGAGTCTGTCTTCTCCTACGGAGCTATTAATATGTCCCTTGGTGACCTCAGCTCACTCTGACTACCTCCCAAAGGTCCTACCCCAAATGCTGTCAGCACGTGAGTTAGAGAATCAGGTTCCTACCCAGGAACCTCAGGGGCCACAGTCAAACCACAGGAGGGCCCTCATGTCTTCAGGAACCTAGGCGCAGTGTGTGCTCTGGTGTTTACTCCCTTGTGACCTTAGGAAATGCATTTAGGATGCGGGCACTCCATGTCTCCTCATAGTACAAAGTCCTCTGATTGTCATCTGAATATCACATTTTGATACCCAGCAAGGCCCCAGCCAAGTGGCTGAGGAGTGGTGATACCCAGGAAAGGGGCCCCAGCGTTAGTAACCACAGCAGTAGTAGTTGTCCTAATAGTTTCACAAAAGGCTGTGGGCACTTGGAGGGAGGAATAAGGGAGGAGTGGTTTATTCTATATTGTAAGGCAAGAACAAGTTCAGCTGAGTCTTTATACTGAAAGACAGCTCAGGATAGGTTTCAAAAAGTGAGTAGGTGTTTTCCTGGCAGATATAAGGGAAAAGTCGGCAAGGTTCAGATCAGAAAGCAGCACAAGGCCATGCATCTGGCCAAAGAGCTGCCATGGAGCCAGGTCTCCAAAGCGATGCACCGGGGAACCGTGTGGCTGTGTCTCCAGTGGCCATGAGAGACCAGGCGGAGAACTGATGAGATTACAGAGCCTTCGAAGTTTGTATTTGAAATCATGTTCGTCACCAGACTGGAGTAATAACACCTCTCCTCTATCTCCTAGCTTCATTTCAGTACCATTTAAGATGCTATCTCAGTAATATTCACAACCTGGGAGGTCTGGCCAGTTGTAATTAGCAGCGCTCTTTGTAAGGGAAAGCAGAAGTGTGAGGAGGAGTGGGCAGCCAGGCTTGTTCCCAAGTTCATGACGGAGCCAGGAGCAACACCCTAGAAGGCCCTGCGACTAAACCTTACAATTCCTGCCCTGTTGCTGTCCTCAACTTTGAAACTAGGATGAGACATTGTTGGTGGAAGAGAACAAGACAGATTAAAAGATGAGCAGAAATGAGGATGGACCATGCTGAAGATGTGGGAGGAGCCACGGTGCAGGGCTACGCTGAAGATGTGGGAGGAGCCACTGTGCAGGTTTCTAACAAGGAGCAGGATGGCTACGTTGGGAATATGTTGCCCTCTTTACCAGAAGGAAGCAGAACTCATTTAAATTGCTTTGATGCCTATATAAACCTGTATAGTGTGCCCAAACCATAGGCAACACACTGATGAATTTTTCCTCAGGAATACTGCGCCAGTGAGGCTAAGCATGGTGGTGCATGCCCACAACCCTGGCTCTTGGGAGGCTGAGTCTGAGGCCAGCATGGGTTACTTCGTGCGTTTAAGCCTGAACTACATAGTGAGACCCTGTGTCAAGAAACAGGAGGAGGAGGAGGAGGAGAAGAAGAGGAAGAGGAAGAGGAAGAGGAGGAGGAGGAAGAGGAAAGGGAAGGGAAGGGGAAGGGAAGGGGAGGAAGAAGAAGAGGAAGAGGAAGAGGAAGAAGGAAGAAGGAAGAAGGAAGGAGAAGAACAACAGCAGCAGCAACAGCAGCAACGTTCTCTATATTAGGACTTCCATCACAGTGTACCACAGCGTGAGACGTTTGAATAACATAAATTATATGATTTATTTTCTTATGCATCTGAGGTTGGAGGCCCAAGATGAGGGTGCTGGCTACGTCGTTCTGGACTCCTCCACAGGGCTTGGGCACCTTCTTGCCTCTCTTCCGGCCCTCTTTCCTCTGTGCTGAGCCCCATGTCCATCATTGTTGTGGCCTCAGGTGGCACAAAGGTATTTAACCATTTTCATGTTTTGGTTTGTTTGTTTTGTCTTTCTGAGATAGGGTCTCTCTATGCAGTTCAGGCTGACCTTGAGCTCACTTTTGTAGCCCAGGCTGGTCTCGAACTTGCACTGATCCTCCTGCCTCAGCCTCCTGAGTGCTGGGATTACAGGTGTGAGCCACCAGGCCTGGCCATTTTCATATTTTAAAGTATACAAATTCAAACAAGAAAACCCATCATCTCCCCTATTCGATTAAAACCTTAAAAAGTGAGGCAAAGCTGGCCGGGGAGGCAGTGCAGTGCGGGAGCCCTTGTCTAACGTGTGGGGCCCTGGGTTGGAACCCCAACACTGGGAAAAATTTGAAAGCCCATGGCTAAAGAGAAACAGGCACAGTTATATGTTGTTGCCAGAATGAGCTATGATAAGCTTCTTATAGGGAATTCATTAACATCTCAATTACTTTTTCTTTGGAGGCCGGCTCAGCCCGCCCTGTGCGTGGGGCTGGCGTAGCATGTGATGCCAGGGATTGAACTGGGCTCCTTAAGCTTGCCTGAGCTTGCCTGAGTTTGCCTAAGCTTGCCTAAGCTTGCCTAAGCAGGGTCTTTCTTTCTTTCTTTATTTATTTTTATTTTTTGGTGGGACCAGGGTTCAAATTCACAACCTTGCACTTGCCAGACAGGCACTTGTGCCATGGAGCTATCTCCTCAGCCCCAAACAGGTGATTTAGATCACTGAGTTCTCTCGCTGGTCCAACATCTAAATTACTCGTGAGCATAAACTTTCACCGATAATGTGAAATATCCTAAAAAATACCTACATAAGTATTTGAAGGTATGTATTTAATTTTTTTTTTTTTTTTTTTTTTTTGCGGTACCAGGGATTGAACTCAGGACCCTGCGCTTGCCAGGTAGGCACTCATTCTACTCAGATATCTCCCTGGCCCTAATTTTTTTTTTCAAGTATTTGGTACAGGTCTTGCTACGCAGCTTGGACTCATAGTGATCCTCCTGTTTTCAGTCTCCCAGGGCCACCACGCCCAGACGCTGTTGCTGGCTCAGCGCACCTGGGGCCCCAGCCTATGTGGCATGGGGTTCTGGGGAACTGAACCACAGCCCCTACACTTGCCTAGGCAAGCGCTTAGTCTGCTGAGTTATCCTGTGGGCCCTTAAATTTCTTTTCTATCTTTTGTTTATTTATGTATTTGGTACAGGGTTTCAGCATGCACCTCAGATTCGGAGTGGTCCTCCTGGCTCAGCCTCCCGAGAGCTGTGATTACAGGCGTGTAGTATGCTAGCATGTCATGCCCAGGGTGTCAGGGATGGCACAGCATGCAGTGCCAGAGACAAAATCTGGGTCCTTGACCTTGCAGGGTAGGCACTTAGATGACTGAGCTATTTTCCCAGGACCAAAAATATATTGACAGGAATTCTACCCTGGTGTTGCGCTATTGCTTTGCATAGGGTTGGGACTATGTGTCGCCCAAACCTGTAACGCTGAATACCTCAGTACACCTGGGTGCTTTGAGACAAACTTTAAAAGGTGATTAAATTAAGAAGCAACACTTAGCTGGGATCTGAGGGGACATAGGGCTCTTGCCCCCAGGGGTGACAGCAGAGGGGACAGTCACCATGTCCAATCCAAGGAGAGTGAGCTGCTCAGCAGAAGCCAGACCTGGTCACGCCTTGACCTTGGACATGGGGCCCCGGAGAATGTGGCTGTCCTCCACGTCGTCGCCCAGGCTGCCGGGCTATTTTGTTACCAGGCCCTGGGAAGTCCTTGTAAGTACTGAAAGTGAATTTATTTTCAATGGCTATAAATAGAAGCGAGTGTTAGCAGCGGCTTGCAGAGTGACTCTACAGTGAGTGATTCTAGGGATCAGAGAAGCAGAGGTCAAGGATAGGCTGCGCCTGGCCCAATGCTGCCTTAGATACTCTGCCCGCTTGAGAACGTCGAGCTCAACCAGTGCTGCTGTAACATCAACCAGCTAATATTAGGAAGGCGTAGAGAGTGTGTGCCAGAAAGACCTAGAGATTTCCTGGAAGACCACATAGATTTTCTATTGTTGTATTTGTCTTTCATTTTCATTTTCTTTTTTTTTTTATGATCTAAATTTAAAATAAGTTGAATCTTTACTTCGTTTAAAGCAGATGTGCCTATGTCATCTCTTCATTTTCTGATTGGGATTTGATATTAAAATGTGTTTCTGAAGTGAAACTAAAGTTTAAAGCCTGACTAGCTGCTGACCGTGCTGGCACAAACCTGTAATCCCAGCGTTCTGGAAGGCTGAGGCAGGAGGATTACGAGTTCAAATCCAGCTGGCAAAATTTGAGAGATTTAGTGAGGGGCTATTTCAAAATAGAACATAAAAACATTAGGTCAGATTTCACTCAGCTGGGCACGGTGGCGCACACCTGTCACCCTAGCACTTGGGAGGCGGAAGCAGGAGGGTGGAGACCAGCCTGGGCTCCATAACGCGCTCAAGGCCAACCTGAGTTGCACAGTAAGACGCTGTCTCAAAAACATAAATAAAATTTAAGCAGGCGTGAAACAAAATTATGAGTTTTAGCTCCCAGTAGAGGTGATTCAGAAGATTCTTAGTTGAATAATTCAGCCTGAGACTTATGGCCTCAGAGAAGTAGGCTTAATTCAATTTCACACAAGTACACTGGCTTTAGAATTACGGTACCTTGCCAACAAAGAAAGATTTCATCAGAAATTGTAAGATCGATCGCATTACACAGCAGGGGACGACCGCAAAGCCAGCCCCTGCTAGCTCCTACCAAGCAGGGGGACCAATGTGCTCATCTACAGAAGAGCAGTCTCATTATTAAAATGATTTCATAATATTTTATTTGTTTTTATACTTATAAAAATAAAGTTTTAAGGGTTGGGGGTGTGGCTCAGGGGTAAAGCTCTTGCCTTGGTACACAAGGCCCTGGGTTTCGTCTCCAGCAAACACCCCACACACACAAACACACACGCACACACACACACACACACACACACACACACACACGCATGCAAACTGTAATTGAAAAATAAATTTTACTAACAAATGTGAAAAAGTACGAAAGAAATTGAAACAAGAACCAGCCCGTCATCAGGATGGTACGTGAAAATGCAGCACGCCAGCGCTAGCCCCAGTGCACTTGCTGACATCCCAGTGCCTGACCCAGAGCCTCTGGGCCACCACCCTGTATTCTGCATGGCCGTAGGGTCCAGGGAGGCTGTGAAGGGACGGCAGCCTGAGAAGTCACTGCTTTGCTTCGGTCGTGATGGAAATGCCTGAAGTCTAAATTTCTTGTTTTCCAAAGACGCGCCTTGGTTCCTCTATGTTTACCTATCTGATTTCCGTAGGCACAAAAGATAAAATAATTGCCGGGTTTACTGGTTTCGCCCTGCTATCTTCTCTCGTGTTGCATAAATGCGAGGGAAATTACAGAGGCAGGAAGGGGCAGTGTTCCTCGGGTCTGATCCAAACTGCCGAGGCTTACTGGTTTTATTAGGTACTGCCTTAAAGTGTTTTGAAAAGCCCCCCTCCCCCCCAAAAAGAAATCCCAAAGGGAATCCCCTAATTACTTTCTTCGAACCCTTTGGAGTGAAGGACCCCGGGAAGACAGGTTTTCAAGTCCAAACAGAAACTGTGGGTGCAGGAACGCACAAGCCATCCCAGCAATCACGACCTTAACTCCTGGGCACAGCGAAGCTCTGGCTGATGGCTCACTTTTAGGGTTGTGTGGTGGTCAGGTTGCCGTCACTGACTGTACCCCCAGGACTCAGAGTCCCTTGTGTGCACGGTTGGTGACCTACGCATCTGCCCTCTGCGTAGCAGCTTGTATAGACCCTGACAGACTGCAGATA
The DNA here is from genome assembly GCA_004027025.1 of Myocastor coypus. Classification (NCBI taxonomy): domain Eukaryota; kingdom Metazoa; phylum Chordata; class Mammalia; order Rodentia; family Myocastoridae; genus Myocastor; species Myocastor coypus. The sequence continues at coordinate 22,749 of PVJA010003490.1, read as the reverse complement.
TCCCACGAATACATACAAGGTCTGTGCTCTTAGGACAAAGATGGTACCCGGTGATAACCCTGGTTGCGGGCTATCCCAGGCCTCCCGGGACAAAGCAAGTGTGACGTTTCCCAGCTGCTGCTCTGGGTGGTGGCCATGGCGATGGGTTCAGAGCTGAGCATGGGATCCAGGTCAGGGCAATCTGAACTGAGTATTCTTGGACTTTTCCTTTGAGGCTGTGGTGGAGTGAATCTCACGCTTGGGTTGTCCTGGAGCTGCCAGTGGGCGTTTGCCTCTTGGCACCAAAGCTCCCAGAGCGTGGAGCCTGCCCAGGGCAAAGAACAGCAGAGAGGCGGAGGCCGCAGCGCGAGGATGATTCTGCGTCCGCCTTTGGCTCCAGGTCTACCTGTGAAATTTGAAGTTAAGCGAGCTAATAAATGACTTTCTGGTTCAATGCAGTCTCAGTGAGCCTGGCTAACAGACAGCACGAGGTTCTGGCACTAGCCCCTCCCCTGGCTGTGTCGCTGGGCTGCATGCCACCTGCGCCTCGAGAGGCCTGGCCATCATGGTGGCCAGGAAGTCTCAGGGGTCCTTCTTCATGTGGACGTGGGTGTGTTGTGTGAGGTCTCTGTGGGGCGACGTGGACGCCAGCGTCCATGGCTCTGTGCACCCACCAGCGCCATGTCCAGCACAGGCAGCCCTGCCTGGCCATGGCTGCCTCAAGGGAAGACTGAGGGGCAGCCTTACTTTATCTTGGAGTCTACCATTTTGAACCTGGGGCTTCTCCGATTACTGCATTTATTGTCGCCAAGCCAGGAGAACCGAAACAAATACTGCTTGTTGTAGAGGGGCAGAAAGTGGTGGGGTGGGTCCCTGACTGAGCACGTGCACCGTAGCTAGCACTCTGGGGGCTGAGTCGTCACAAGGTCACACCTAATAGCGACCAGACTACGAAATGCGTGTGAGAGCTCATGCTGATTTGGAGCGCAGGAAGCCTGGGACCGCAGCTCTGCCTCTGGTGGAAGGTGGCAAACTGGATGTGCTCCTTTTGAGGTCCCAGCTACTGCTGCTGTCACCCCTGAGAAGGAATGTAATTCAGGGAACATCCCAGACCTGGATATTAGCGGGCTGAGCAGATTTTAGTTTCCTTAACTTGTGGAAAAATGCTGCAGGGAATTCTTCTGCACCTGCGTCCTTCAGGGGCCAGCTTCCTTGTTTTGGAAGAGAGGCGAGCCAGCCAGGCTCTGGGAACCTGATGGGGAAACAGAGATGGAAACACCAGGGAGGCGCGGGCCCTGCAAAGCTTTCCTGCGACTCCAACTTTTCTCGTCAGCTTACGTAGGGGTCACTGACGTCGTGGGCCGCAAAAGGCTGAACTCCAGAGAGAAGAGCGCTCAAGAAACTGCAACCAAACTTCTAGTCGATCCAGCGGAACTTCCCCAGGGTTAAAGACGTCACGCAGCACAGGGCTCCACACACGCCCGTGTTTAAGGCAGCACAGCTCAGCATAGCTGAATCGTAGAAGCAACCTGTGTGTCCCTCAACGGGTAAGTGGATAAAGAAATGCATTATCAACATACTGTGGAGTACTACTCCACCACGAAAAAGGATATGTTTGAGTCAGCTGTAGGAAGATGGCTGTACCTCGAGACCATAACGTTAAGTGAAATAAATCAGACGCTCAAAGTTAAAGATCACATGGTTTCTCTTAGATGAGAAACCCAAAATATAAATAGTTTATGAGTAAAATAGGGCCAGGGAGATAGCTCGGTGGCGTAAGCGCCTGCCTGGCAAGTGCAAGGATCTGAGTTCGATTCCTGGTACAGCATGATGTGCTGTCCCTGGAGCCCCATGTGTGCTGAGCAGGCCCCTGAGACCTGGAGTGGTGGCACATGCCTGCAATCCCAGCGCTGGGAGGCTGAGACCGGAGGGTCACTCGGAGTCCGAGCTGCAGAGTGAGACCCTGTACCAAATACATAAATAAACATTTTTTCTTTTTAAAGAGTAAAGTAAAAGATATCTGAGAAGAAGCAGGGAGGTAGACCTTCTGGAGATGCGAGGAGATCACGGGGCAGAAAGCCCTGAGGAGGGGAGGAGACCGGGAGATACGTGCAGCTGCCGTTGGGCGGGAGGGGCCCGCGCCTCTGTGGCACAGGCACGCACACGGACGTCCAGTTGGCAAGTCCCAGCATGGCCTCTCCTGAGCCCAGCCTTGACCCCGCTGCATCCCCTGGTGGGACTTGCAACTGGACTGGCACTGTGCGCCAGGGGTGGGAGCCCCCGTCACAAGAGGGCTCTGTAGTTTCCTTTTCTTTTTAGGGCAGGGCATACAGGGTGTTCAGGGTCTCACTCCTAGATTGGACTCGTGGTAACCCACCTGGTTACAGCCTGCTAGGAGCAGGGATTACAGATGTGTGCCACCAAGCCCAGTCTTAACTGCCACCCTCCCGGGGGCGGTGTCGGAAGGGCAGGCCCCTGCCCCTGCCTGTGGGCACTTTAATCTGCTACATTATTTGGCAGCCCATTGCGTAGCTTCTTAAAAGGAGCCATGCATCTCAGCAGCTTCCTTTAATTCAGTGGTTCTCAACCTTTCTAATGCTGTGACCCGGCCAGCAAGGCAGGCAGTACAGAGCCAGCAAGGCAGGCAGTACTCGGGATCAAAACCAGGTCCTTGCACTTACCAGGCAGCTGCTTAGACCGCCGAACTATCTCCCCAGCCCACCATCATTTTTCTGCCTTAGATATGAACAACCATGGACTGACCCCACTGAAACTATGAGCTGGAATGAGCCCTCCTCCTTTGAAAAAAGAGAAACACAATGTGATATTTTAACATTTGCATCTGATTTATTTCATTTAAAATTATGTTCGTCAGGTGCATCTATTTACCTAAAAGGGCCTCAAGTTTATCCTTTGTGGCAGAGGAATATTCTATTGTATATAAAAACATTTTCTTTACTCATTCATCCCTGGATGGGCACATGGGCTGTGTGTGAGATTTAGCTATTACACTGGCGCTGCTCTTTTTTCTTTCAAGAAAATACCTAGGAAGGAACAGCTGGGAGTCAAATGTAACCTCCAGGTTGTACCAATTTACACTCCTCCCACCACTGAGGAAGGGTTCTCAACCTTTCTAATGCTGTGACCCTGCAATACAGTCCCTCATGCTGCGGTGACCCCAAATCAAAAAATAATTTTGGTGGCTACTTCAAAACTGTAATTTTGCTACAGTCATGACTCAGAATGGCTTTAGGCGACCCCCGTGAGGTTTGCACTCTAGCACTGAGCTATGTCCCAGGCCAAGGCAACCTCTGTGTTTTGGTTGTTTGACCCCCGCCGGGGTCGCGACCTACGAGTTAAGAACTGCTGCTTTAATTTAAGGGTTAACCCCAGCCCTGGGGAGGCGATCTCGAAAGATGTGATTTTAAAACTTCTCCAGCAGCTGAGCCTGCTGTCCCAGCACTCTGAAAGCTGAGGCAGGAGGATTATTGTGAGTTCTAGACCAGCTTGGGTTACAAAGTGAGCTCAGGACAAGCCTGAGCTGCATAGTGACACCCTGTCCCAAAAAGATTAACTAAATAGATAAATAAATAAATCAAATAACAGTCCTCCACAGAGGAGCCGGAGACAGGACGCCGGCCCCTAGTCCCCTGGCCCCCGCCCTCTTGGGCTGCTTCTCCATTTCGTTACTGCGTTCCGGCCCCGTCAGAGCCCCCGCGGTGTAAGGGTGCCCCTGATTTCTCCCGAGTGCCGCCCTCCGCGCCCTGCCCTTTCTCACACAGCACTTCTTGTGTCTCTCTGGGCAGCCCTGGGGGCACCCGCTTCCCTCTTGGGGGTAGCTCTAGCCATGACTGTTGTCACACCGGAGCCACGGGCCACTCATAGTCACTCCGGAAGCCCCGCCGCTTGTCCCATAGAGTACGGGTTCGTGTTTTTCTCTGCTCTCCACGCTCATCCTTTCCATCCTTCTGGCGACACTGCCCTGGAGGAATGATCAAATGATCAAATGACAACCACCCCCCCCACACACACAACGACCAGCACGCAGGAACCCCAGGGGTCACAGGCTTCCTTCCTGTAAGGCAAAGCGCATAAGGGAAGTAGGGAGGGCTGGCGAGATAGCTCTGTGGTCTAAAGCGCCTGCTTAGGCAAGCTTAAACAACCTCAGGGATCATGATTCCAGACCCAGCACCACATGCTGAGCCAGCTCCACCCCAGGGCAGGCTGAGCCGGCCATAGAAAGAAAGAAAGAAAGAAAGGAAGGAAGGAAGAAAGAAAGGAAGGAAGAAAGAAAGGAAGGAAGGAAGGAAGAAAGAAGGAAGGAAGAAAGAAGGAAGGAAGAAAGAAAGAAAGTTAAAACAAACAAACTGGAGTAGGCAGTGTACCAGGTGGCTTCGCCAAAATCCCTGAGGTCCCATGTGCCTGTGCTTGTCATGTAACCAGCAGTACTCACGGTGCACTGCGGTCAGAGTAGTCCACTCCGAAGCGGTTGGCTTCTGCACGGTGTGACAGTGAAGTCACGTTTTCGGTGAGGGAAGCCATATCTGTGCTCGGCTCTTACTGGGGTAAGTGAAGCTGATGGCCCTCAGAGGGCTGATGTGTTTCCTACCCAGCAGGCGCACGCAGGGAGGGGAGGTAGCTGCATTCACCTTGACCGCTGAGCTACGCCTAAGCCTGCAGCGCATTCCATGCTTGAAAGTAGGATTAGGTTGACAGAGATAACACGGAATCACTGTGTAGTGCAGGCTGGCCTCAAATGTGAAGCAACCCTCCTGCCTCAGCCTCCTAAGTGCTGGGATTACAGGACTGCAGCCCCAAGCCTGGCTCCTAGTTATCACTATTTATTTGGTATAGGGTTTTGCTATGCAGCTTAGGCTCCCCTTGATCCTCCTGTCTCAGCCTCCCCAGTGCTGGGGTCACAGGTATGTGTCACCACACCTGGTTTCAGTGCTGGTACAGCATGTGGTATGGGAGTATTCTTTTATTAATTCTTATTTTATTTATTTATTTTTTTCTTGTTTCCGAACCTTTGTTTATTTATTCACTCATTTTTATGGCCGGCTCAGCCTGCCCTGAGGGCAGGGCTGGCACAGCATGTGGTGCTGGGGATCGAACCTCAGTCCCTGCAGCCGTCTAAGCTTTCCTAAGCAGGCGCTTTAGATCACTGAGCCATCCTGCCGGGCCCCCACCATATGCATTTCTTGAATGGCCAATGATGTGAAATATCTCTTCATATGCTGATTTGCCTTTTGTCTTCCTTCATTGCAAAGTGTGTATTCATCTCATTCAACTGAGCATTCTCAAAAAAAAAAATGCATCCTACTAAGTGCTCCTGATTTAGGTTTGGATTTTCTTAGCATCTGGCCCAATGCCAGTTAGTAGGCTCTTGTGTCTGTTCTTGGGCTTTGCTTACATTCGTCTTTCTCAAACCGTAGGCCGATGTGGGAGCTCACGCTGTGTCCCTAAAAGAGTCCCAGAGTGCTTCCTGTGATGGCACCGCAGGGCACGGGGCCTGCAAGCACCCCACGTTTTGATGGGTCTTTGAACTTTGGGGGCCTGATTTTTTTTTTGAATACTTTATATGTTCTAGACAGAAGTCCCTTGTCTGAGGGACAGGTGGATAATGTTTTGTCCCAGTTTGTGGATTTTCTTTTCACTCTGCTGGTGATTTCTTTTGATGTGCAAAACTTTTCAATAAGATGAGGTCCCAGCTGGAGGTCTTCCAAGTTACAATTCTTCATTATTCTCATCCCCCAAAATGTCTGCACCACACTCCAGTTACCTAAGGTAATCAGCTGCTGTTTATTCAATGCTCTCTTTAAAGCCTGGTAGAATAATTAATATGTCCTACCTCTGCCTGAGAATTGGTGGCCAGGTGGGTAGGACAGGTGACACCTACACTTGGGATTCTGGACCCTGGATCACGTAGGACTGTCATGGCTTATGCCCCGCTGAATTGTCAGCAGTGCCCTTGGGTCTGAAGTACAAGGGCGTGGCAGGGTTGCGCACAGAAGGGTCTTGTGTAAGGCAGAGGATGAGATGTGGAAATGCAGGAGGAGCGGAGACCAGGACTGCTTGTGCACCCCACATTGCTGAGAGCCCCTGGAGATGGTTACCCAGCTGTGCGGTCTCAAAAACTGCATCAGCAATGAGCTCAACAGTGATGGGGCCCGGCGGGACGGCTCAGTGGTCTAAAGCGCCTGCTTGGGAAGGCTTGGGCGGCTTCAGGGACCGCGGTTCGATCCCCGGCACCACATGCTGCGCCAGCCCTGCCGTCAGGGCGCGGGCTGAGCCAGCCATAAAGATGAGTGAATAAGCAAATAACGCTTATGAAACAAGAAAAACATAAATAAATAAAATAAAAAATTCTTTAAAAAAAACAAAACAAACAAACAAAAAAACCAGTGAGCTTTTGCTCTATCTGCTTGGAAGCAGCAAACTGTGAACTATACCCTGGGCAAGCGATGGCCTTAAGGATATAAATTTGGGCCAGCTGTGTCCAGGAGCTCCTAAATTATGTCTGGATTTTCTTAGCATCTGGCCCGATGCCAGTTAGTAGGCTCTTGTGCCTGTTCTTGGGTTTTGCTTACGTTCGTCTTTCGCAAACCGTAAGCTGATGTGGGGGCTCATGCTGTGTCCCTAAAAGAGCCCCAGAGTCCTTCCCAGCTTCCTGTGACGCCACCACAGGGCACGGGGTATGCAAGGGAGTTGGACACTGGGAGTTGAAAACAGGACACCCCGATGTCCCTTGACTGTGACTCTGGGCTAGTCCTGTTTGCCTTTCCTGAAAACAGGAACCGAGACATCAGACCCCCGTGGGGACCCTGTGAACGATGCCTGTGTCCTGCCCTTGATCTTCAGAGTATGGTCCTTGGGTCAATGATGTCGGTGACACCTGGCTGCTCCAAAGGAGACCAGGAGCCGGAATCCATCACCCCATGTGCCCAGTCAGAATGGGGACTTCCGTGGGACCCCAAGGCATTATGAGCACACAGCAACGCTTGGGAAGCCCTGTCCTGCCCAGAATGACCGCGGCGGGAGGAGGGCATCTGGCTCTGCAAACCTCTGTGTTTGTGCGTGGCGCTGCCTCTTAGCCCGGTCTTCCTGACCACGAGCTGTGCTGAGCGCCCACCCTAAAGCCACATCTGACGTGAGCCACAAACCTCGAAGACTCTTTTTGACCTCTATAATTCAGATGGATTTTATCCTATGCAATAGCAAACTTAGTTTTTAAACCTCTCATAGAAACTTGTGGAAAAAGAGATTTGAAGGCTATATTTCCTATCTGGGTCTTCTGGTCAACCCTTCTGAGGAGGACCTACCTTTGATTCAGTGAACATTGATTTCCTGGGTCCTGAGGCTTGGGGGTGCTGTACCCATCCTTCTAAATATCACCAATATTTTTGGCCTCCTGGAAGATGCTGAGTTAAGGAGCTCAATACGAATATTAAATGAGCTGAATACAGTGTCTCCAGAGATGGCTTCATCATTTGTGTTCTAGAAAACCTAAATTCTAACAAGCAGCATTAATCAAATAGGCCACATTTATTATGAAGCATTTTAGGGAATGCTCGCTCTTCTTAAACACACAGACTCTCACCCACCAGGAGATTTAGCAAGAGCCCTCTGTGCCTTTCTTCTTTTCCATCCCTAGTTGGACAACTGTGCCCTACTTCAATCCAACAAATCTTTCCTTAGTGCTCCCTGAGGCCTTATGTCCCAGGCATTGTGTTAGGTGCTAGAAAGATCATCCTCCATGCACCTGGCTTTCTCTGTCTGCCTTCCAGCCTAACTGGGCGAAAAGCAAACCAGCAGCGAACATGCAGTAGCTGAAGGATGCTAATAAGTGCAAAGTGCTGGGCGTATTTGTGATGGTGCTTATTGACTACATAATCGAGGAACAGTAAATTACCTACTGAGCCCTCCCCCCATGAGCCGGGGGTGGGGTGGACAGGACACTCTGTGGCTTCCTCTCCCTTGCCTATGGCTTGGCTTCCTCTTCATGCTGGTCTCTGTGCTTATAAAAGAGAAGCTGGGTGGTTGACCAGCAAGCATAGTGGAGATTGCACAAGCACCTTGGGCTTGCAGGCAGGCACGGCGTCAGCTGTCGCCCCAGCCCTAAGCAGCTAAAACTAAGTTCTACTCTGAGTGCAGCAGGGAAAAGATTGGGAGATGAGCACAGTTCCACCTCGGTGAGGGGAGGTGGTTGATTCTTTCACTTGTACGGAAATATTTTTTTTACAATGCACTAAAACTGGGGCATGTCTGTGTGTGTGTGTGTGTGTGTGTGTGTGTGTGAACTTGTCGGTCACTTTTGGAGGAAGTGAGGTTGCGTTTGCTGTGCACACCCATCCGTCGCTGTGGCCTCCCTTGTCTTAGTGACACTTCTCTCGTTGCTGGGACAAATACCCGGCACCCAAAATGAAGGAAGGAAAGGTTTATTTATGTCACAGTTACTGGAGGTTTCAGTCCATACTAGGCTGGATCCAAGGCTGAGTGGAACAGGGCAGAGAGCATCCAGTTCATGGTGGCAGAAAAGCAACAAAATGGCGGCAGAGGCAACGGAACGACCAGAGGAGCAGAGAGCAGCAGCGAGAGTCTGTCTCTCTGTCTCTCTTTCTGTTACGTTCAGGCTCGCTGCCTCAGCCTATCCGCCTCAGGCTATACTCATAATCCCAGAAGTACTTAAAACACATAATCCCAGGGATCATGGATCAAGTCTCAAACTCTAGAAATCCCTGCCCCATGATTGCATGAGGCTTTGGGGGGACAACTACACATAAACAATAACATCCCTGGAGCTTAAGCCCTAGTCTTTGGTCCATGGTATTGCTGGCCCTCCTTGCACGGCAGTGCATGGAATTGTAGGAAAGTGGAGTGATGGTTTGATGGTTGGTGTAATGCAGTAGATTTTCCTCAGGAAGTAGCAAATGCTGCTGATAAGATAAACAAGCCACTGTAGGACAGGACAACTCTGAGTATGGCTCTGCCCATGGAAAACCACACTGCTTAGTCCTTTATGGCTGCCTAAGAAATTAAGCCCAACTTAGGTGACTTACAGGCATGGTGGCTTGTGGGAAGAATGGCTTATAGGGAGAGTGGCTTACAGGAAGGGTGGCCATGTTTTACCCATACTTTTGCAGGGTGTCATGGCCCGGTGGCTCATCTCTGTTCTCATGGTGCTAACCGGGGAGGCTCCCTGGGTAGAGGAGCAGGAAATGGTGTCGATCAGGTCTGGGGCTCCAGGATAGGGATGCCGGGGTGCACAAAGAGCTATTCCTTCTCTCAGGGAGCTTACTTTTAAAAGTGGCATTTTGGGCCTGGAGAGATAGCTTAGTGGTCTAAAGCACCTGCTTAGGCAAGCTTAGGCAGGCACACCAGACACTGGTTCGATCCCTGGCACCACATGCTATACCAGCCCTGCCCGCAGGGTGGGCTGAGCTGGCCAAAAAATAAAAATAAAAGTGACATTTTGTAGACAGAATTTTATTTTTTAATTTTATCTTTTATGTGTTTGGTACAGGGCCTCACTACCCAACTCAGACTCATGTGATCCTCCTGTTTTCAGCCTCCCCAGTACTGTGACCACAAGGTGTGCCACCACGCCTGGTCTTGGTGGCTGGCTCAGGGCACCTTGGGGCGGGGCTGGTGCAGCATGTGGTGCCTGGGACAGAACTCGAGTCCTGACACTTGCCTAAGCAGGTGCTTAGTCCACTGAGCTATCTCTCTGGCCCTATAAACAGAATTTTTAAAAACTATTTGATTATGAAAAGGAAGTTCTGCCAATCCGGTTATGCAAGCAGTCTAGTGGGAGCTCATAGAGATGCTTTTGTTGCCAGCTTTGAGAAATGTATTAAATGAGAGGCATTCTGGCATTGTCTTCTTGAGTGAGGAAGTAGTGAAGTTCACCTCTCCCCAAGAAGAGGCCCCTTGCTGTGCTCTGGCACTCCTGTGAGAACTGGCTCGCAGCAGTGATTTCTCATGCAGACTCACAGCTCATGATCCGGGTCCCTGGTGTCCCCCGACTGCCATTCCTCTTTTCTTTTTTTAGGCAGAGCCAGAGAAGACACTCTCCTAATATCTCATGCACAACGCTACGATTTAAGTGTGAAAGGTCCTCCCAAAGACTCATGTTTGGAAGGTGGTGGGACTGTGGGGCCCTACATTCATCAGGGGAGTTGTCCAGTGAGGAGTTGAATGTGCTTTCAGGAGCTGGAGATTGGGGCTGGGGAGATAGCTCTGTGGCACAAGTGCCTGCCTGGCAAGTGCAAGGTCGTGAATTTGAACCCTGGTCCCAGAAAAGAAAAAAAAAAAAAAAAAAAAAGGAAGAGGCTCCTCCTATCTCCTTGTGGTTGGTTCGCTTCATGTCCTCTTCAATGGCAGCAGAAGCCTTTCCCTCCATTTAAAACAACAAGAACAATAATAATAATGATAATACCATGTCAGTCAATCACTAACTTTCCCAGGCTGGAATTCAAACACGCAAGCCTCCTGCCTCGGCCTCCCAGAGAGCTGGGGTTATAGACACGCACCACCTCTCCCAACTATATTTTCCTATTTAACCTTCCCAGCTATACGGTTTTATTGATTAGGCTGTTGAGTACAATATAAGAACTGTTACAAAACTTTCTTATGGACAGGTGCTCGGGAAGCAATAAAACCAGCTTGTCTAACTTGAAAGTTCAAGTTATCTGCAGGTAAATTAATGAATTTGAAATGCTCTGAACTGAATTAATTTCAGCTTTCCCTGAGTTTGTCCAGTTTTCCCGTCAGGCTTTGTTGAGGCTGCAAAGGGACACACGAAATTAAAATACCTGCCTTTGGGTCCTGGCTCTGCCTTTCTTTCTTTTCTTTCTTTCTTTCTTTCTTTCTTTCTTTCTTTCTTTCTTTCTTTCAAATAGTGATGCAGGGGCCTGCAGGATGGCTCAGTGGTCTAAAGCGCCTGCTTAGGAAAGCTTAGGCGGCTGCAGGGACTGTGGTTCGATCCCCGGCACCACATGCTGTGCCAGCCCTGCCCTCAGGGCAGGCTGAGCTGGGCATAAAAATAAATAAACAAACAAAAGTTCTGAAACAAGAAAAAAATAAAATAAAAAAATTCTTAAAAAAAATAAAAGCCACTGATTATTTTATTTTTCATCAGACAACTTTCAAAATTTTTACTTGTTTGGTATTTTTTTTTACACAGTGATACCATATAAACAACTTCAATAGGTAATAAATGCATAGTTGGATTTCATCCAGATATACATTTTCCACTTTATGCTTTAGGATCTGAAAAATGCTTTTTAGATTGTATAAGATTTATGTCTACTGAAATATTGCTCAATATTTTTTGCTCTTGGTTTTAAAATCTTTTGTTGAAAACACTACTGAGTATTGCACTCTATGTAGTGTGCTAGAAAGTTTCTTTTGTCTGCCTAATTGCCTGTGTCCCTAACGTGTGCTTGATCTGTGCTTTCTTTGCACAGTGTCTTTGGTTGCAAGTCATAAACCTGAGGAAAACAAAATTCCAGTGAGAGAGAGAGAGAGAGAGAGAGAGAGACAGAGAGACAGAGAGACAGAGAGACGGAGACAGAGACAGAAAGAGAGAACAAAAAGGAAACTGGCTGGGTAACCAGGGACCCCAGGACGCCCTGGTGGGGCCACTGCGAGCTGCTCATTTGCCGTCTCGCACAGCCCCAGCCATGCCACCCCCTCAAACATAGCTGCAGAAGGTGAGGAGCAACAGCTGGATTCCTCCTTGACTGTATGTCCTGTGATCTCAGACTTTCACAGGGAGACTCAGTTTCAAGTTGTACTTTGTGCTGTGTGGGCCAACAGCGGGAATGTCTGAGTGCTTGGGGGAACCCTTGGGGATGCTCACTAGCACGCTCATTCCAGCGCGCACAGCACTGTGGCCTCAGAGGTGCAAACCGCTGGCCCTGAGGGGACAGGCACCTGGGATGCTAAGGCCGCTTGGCAGCATGGCCAGGGCTCTGCTATCACAGCACTGGAAGAATCTCACCGAGAGATATAGGAAGGAAGTGCAAAGGTCTGTGTCCCACCCACTTCCGACTCTAAGAGGGGCCCCGGGACCCAGCTCTCCTATGTGTGGCTCTGGTGGTGGTGGCTGCCACAGAAGGTTCAGAGGCCACCGGCGTGCAGCTGGGTGAGTGACACACAGCCACGCCATCACAAGCTCGCTAACGTCCTGTGGCTCACCTTCTTTCTGTGACCGGAGCTCTGCAATGCCTGACCATAAAGTCAGTGTGTTAGTAGGGGCTGGGGAGCTAGCTCTGAGGTACAAGTGCCTACCTGGCAAGTACAAGGTCGTGAGTTTGAACCCTAGTCCCCCCATGAAAAAAAAAAGTCAGTGCATTAGGGTTTGCAACTAGGCATTCCCCAGAGCCTCATGCAGTCATGGGGTGATGTCTAGCATAAGTCATGATGCAGGGCCAGCAAGGAGGTTCAACAGTCTAAAGCACCTGCTTAGGAAAGCTTAGGCAACCACAGGGACCACAGTTCGAACCCCAGCACTACATGCTGCGCCAGCCCCACCCCAGGGCAGGCTGAGCCGGCCATAACACACACACACACACACAAAAGTCATGATGCAAAGCAGGGATTATGCCTGTGAGTGCCACGCCCTCCCTGGTGCGCAGAGCCGAGCACAGCGCAGGATGGAAAGAGGCCTGCTCCTCATGGCTCCTCCTGTGGCCCCTGCCGCTTGACCGCTTTCCACTGCCGTGAACTGCTGCCCTTTGCCGTGTGCCACTCGGTCTTGGAGCCGGCTGATTACGCACTGAAAAATCCACTAACTGCGAGCTAAGTACGTCTTTCCTTCTTTAATTTTGGGTGTTGGGTATTTCTTCCCAGCAACAAGAGAAAAGTGACCGAGACACTGTCAGACAGATGTGTTTTCAGAAAGCAAGAGCGGGAGCCACACTGCCTTTGTGAAGCAACTACAGAGGCATCGGGTCCACGTGCTTTACGTGGTAAAATCCGGTCTCATCCTTTAAAATACACAATGGACGGGCAGCACACGGGATATGATTAAAAAGTACGGTGGTGTCTATGACCATAGCGCCTGCACACCCCCGACACATCGGAAAACTACGGTGAATATTTAAAAAATTTTTTTTTTTAATTTGTAGTAAGAGACCTGGAGCCGCGAACGCTCCTCAGAATCCCTGCCCTCACTTTGGCGCATGCGTACGAGGCCTTGCCACCTGGGGAGGCGGTTCCGGAGGTCCTGGGCTGGGCTGAGCCCCAGCTGTGCGGCTGGCTGCCGAAGTGTCCCCAATGGATTCCAAATGTTGCCCTGCCCTGGTCACTTTGACTTTGGGGAGGAGCTGCTGGCTACAGAGCACGCTCCAACAGGGCAGACGAAGACAGCGTGGGTGGGCGTGGCCGCCGCGCTCACCCCGGCTGTTTCATTTTTTTTTCAATCACATTTCACAAGAACACTCCAGAGCTGCGGCAAGAGGTGGCAGAGACTGCCGGATAGGTGTATTGGAAGGAGGAGGAGGAGGAGTGTTTTGAAGAGGACCAGTGGACAGCGTCTTTTACTGTGACGATTATTCTTTATGTGAATATGAACCATATATTGCAGTCGCCCTGTGTATGGTCCCATCATGGGAAGAGTCCACTTGGCTTGGTCTTCGTCCTGTTTGCTCCAGTCTACTTCTTTGTCAAATGCTCCCGTTTCGGAAGCATCACAGACCCTGCCTGAAGCCCTACCTCTCAGCTACCCTGCTGGTGCAAACTTCCATAAAAGTGCCACCACTACCAGCCTTGTCACCAAGCCTCAGCAACTTGTGGCCCAGAGCCTTGGGACCTTCTGTAAATGACAAAGGCGAACTGCCTGCGGATGGCTGTCACCCCCTGGGGATGCTTTGTTCAGACAACAAGGGGTTGCAAGATAAAGGCTGCCGCTAGGAAAGGCCTGTCCCTTGCTTGGGGACCCCCAGATGTGGGATTTGCTGGGGAGGTGGTAGCTACAGTTCTGCCCCCCCCGGGGGACAAGGACCCCAGAGCAGAGCTGGAGCTGCTCTCCCTGGCACCCCCTCTCTTCTCCTTTCTGAAAAATTGAGAAGAAAAACTTTTAAACGTGTTTATGTCCCCTGCAAAGCAGCACTTGCCCATGAGGCCAGATCTCTGGGTCCTGAGGCCAGGCCGTGCTGGTTTCCCCCCCTTTCCTGCACTGTGAGGAGCTGGCTGGTTTGCAGAGGTGTCCTGGGAGAAGGGGCAGAGCCTCCCCTGCATTCTGCGTCCCCAGGGATTTCCACCAGCTGAGGCCGGCAGGGAATCGTGGTCACCAAAGGTCATGCTTCCTCTTTGCTCCCTTGCGTGGATGGAGAAGACGGCCTCACAGTCAGAGGGGAGAAGCCAGGCTGGCCTCTGCACAGGCTGCAGGCGAGGAGATCAGGCTCAGCAAGCGTCTCTACTCCCACAATCTGGACTGGGAGCAGGAAGGGGTGGGGGACACAGGGAGCCGAGTGTAGGTGGAGGCCCTGCGGAAGGACACGGAGCCCAGCCCTGCTCCCTTTCCAGTGCGCTTGCCCCGGCTTGCTGACTTCTGTGCCACACGTGCTGTCACATCCGTCTCCAACACACGGGACAGTGATCTTGTCCCCGGCTCCCCGCACCAATGCCAGTCCTGTCTCCCCGTCCCCTGGAGGACACCCGTGACAGTGAGCAGACCAGGTACCTGTCTGGGAGACCAAGCAGCTTGGCTTGCTACTTGGCGTGGCTCTGGAAGGAATGTAGGCCCGCCACATGGTTTAGCAAGAGGGACTTCTTCGTATTAGAATATGGAGGAGCAATACGGAGGCAGACATGATCACGAGATAGGTGGAAGAAATGCTCTAAAAGATACGAAATGTAAGCGCCCTAAGCGAGCTCTCCGGAAGGGAGCGGAGGGGTCCTTCTGGAGCAAAACAGCAGCAAGGGGCTGGGTCTGAGCAGGGAGAGCTGAGCCTGCTGGGAAGCCAAAAATTCCTCTGTCCCAGGAAGGGCGAACCTTTCCGAGCTTTCGGCGATGGCCAACGGCCTGCTGCCTCAGGCGTGCCATAGGTTTGCCACCACTGCGTCATCTCTCTTCCCTGGTGCTGTTCTTGGGGTCCTGCAAATCAGGCCACCAGAAGACAGATGCTATTCATACATACACAGCACCCATGAGAGCTCCTGATTACTCAGATGGAGCTGGAATTTGGGGCTTACGTACGATCCTAGCAGGGGAGCCCGGCACTTTTGGGAAACAAATGACCCTTAGGAACACCAAGCAGGCTGTTAGGAACAGGGCACTCTGCGGTACTCCACCGCGTTATCCTGAGCGCTTGGAGCTAAAGGACCCCAGGGGACCTAGGCAGTGTCCCAGGCCCTTCCCTGCCCCCATCTCCCCATTTGTTCCCAGAAGTGAGTCAGGAACTAGAAGCTCGTCTTCTTCAAGGTGGGTCACAGAGAGACGAGATCCCCTTTCCCTACCCTGAAAGCAAGGTAAACAATCTGGAAAGATCTCTTTCCACTCTCCCTTGAGGAGTCTCAGTCCAGAGGGGTGCTGCCCCCCCACCCCAGCCCAGGGAAGGACTGGAACCCGGAACGGCCAAGAAGCATCTGAGCAGAGGGGTGCTGCGAGCCTCTGCCCTCAGCTGGTGACTTCAGATGCTGCCTTGTGTCCCTGCGATGTCCCACCACCGCTCCTTCTGTGTCCCATAAACCAGGACACACCCTGGGCCTTTCCTACAGCCTCTTGTATCTTGCAAGCTTAAGTAAATGAGTGGATTTCCCTTTGGGGTGAGAGCCTGCCTGTGACAGGCACGCTGGCCTTGGATGATGAGGAAGGCGTTGACCCTCTCATGACCGTAAGAGATGTCACAGTTCACAGTCTGGTGACAGAGTGAATGTGGGTGTGGAGGTGACCCATGTTTCCCTGTCTGCCCTGTCTGAACTCCTGGGTTGTGAGACCCGGCCCACTGTACTGCAGATAACGAAGTCCTGGGAGAGAAAGCACATCCGCTGCTGCCTCCAACTGAGAGCAGCTTGCACTGCTCAACGGCACTGTGGGCCCCCCCCGCCCCCGCAGTGCAAGGCAGCTGTAGGGTCTTGGCCCTTCTTGATGCTTGGTGCCAGCTGTCCCCTGAACCTCCTGACCTGATGCAAAGCGGCTGCTCTGGCAGGGTGCTGGGGCTGCCTGGCCTCTGGGAGCCAGAAGAGGCAACTGAGGAGCGAGACGGCCGGTTGTTCTTCTTTCTAATTGTTTTCACCAGCATCCTCTTTTGTCTTCATGGTTCACTCTTCCTTGAGCTTCTGGTCAGGGCAAATGGAGCGTGGCACATCAGCAGAAAGCTCAGCTTCGGGGCCAACGATGACAGACTGGCGACTTGATTTTTCCACTACAAACCTAAAGGTGGAATACCGGGTGCTGTGGCACAGGCCTGCAATCCCAGCACTTGGGAGGCTGAGGCAGGAGGATCGTTGTGGGTTTGAGGCCAGCTTGGGCCACACAGTGAGTGACTGCATAGTGTGCTATGTAGTGAGATCCTGTCTCAATGAATGAATGGATGAATGAATGAATGAATGAATGAACGAATGAGCAGGCAAACTAAAGGTTGGCTGGTTTTGGGGTGATGCATTGTCTGATGTTACCAGTGACCACTGTCTTCCTGTGATTCTGCTCAGAATGCAAGGTGTTTATAAAGAATGACAAAGCTGCCTACGGGATGGGTGTGAGGCCTAGGATCGCTACAGCCTTCTTGGGCACAAAGAAGAGATCAGCGAAGAGACAGAATCCCTGGGTTCTTGTCTGTAGGCCGCATGGCCCTGGCCTCCAAATCTCTGGCTTTAAAGCGGAAGAATTCAGGTTTCTTCTGAGAAGAAACACAGGTTTAGATTTCACTTGTGGGAACCAGGGCAGAAACGCATCAAAAGGGACCCCCTGGTGTGAGGTGCATTAAAAATGAATTCCTTCTGGACCTATGAGAGAGTGGGATTTGACACATGTGGCATCTGACACCCAGACAGCCCCCCGCCCCCCGTAAGGAAACAGCAATTTTTATGTTTTTCCAGGACCTTAGCTTAATTTGGAGAAAAGAAACAAATGGTATAATCATTGCATTGCAATTTTTAAGAAAATATTCAGTCAGCTCCATAAACCCAGCCTCATGAAAGCTTTAGAATTTTCTTCAAAATATGATGACCATTATAACTATGAGCATTAATAATCCTCTGGCTTAAAAAAGTCCTTTTCACAGCATGTCACTGGAAAACAAGAACAGCGATGCAGACGTCCACGGGCAGCCTGCAGACTGGGGAGGCTGGAGAGGTGGGCCGTGCTTCAAAGCACGTTTTGCAAATGAACCTTGCTCCAGGAGACAGTGTCTTAGCAGGAATTCGTAATCAGCTCCTTCCCTGAAACTGCAAAGGGAAGGCAAGGCGGCGACTCTACCGAGAGATGAACATTTTAAGTGAGATAAAAAGATGCAGTGGGAACAGAAGCAGTCCCTGCAGGATCTACAGTAGGGTGTAGGGCGCAGGCGTGGCACTTTGGGGACAGTCTGGTCTGCAGGATGGGCCGGTGGCGGGTTCAGGACGCCGAGGTGGGTGCTGGGCAGACACTGGGCAGTTGAGAGACAGCAGGACCCAGTGTGCTGCCTCTGCCTGAGAGCCGCCCTCCTCCCCAGAAGGCCCTACACCTGCGTCTGGGCCATCGCGGGCGGACCCTCTCCTCAGCCTCTCCTTGTCCAGCCCTGACTCCAGGAGGAATGGCTCCCAGGGAGAGGCTGAGGGGCCCGTGCACTGCCCTTAGCTCAGGCCCCACCCTTGTGCTTTATGCCACTGCTCGCCTTCCCCCACCGCAGGTCCCGCTCTCTGGATCTCCGTTGCTGATACTGGTTTACTTTTCTCCTGCTCATCTGTCCTCTGTTACAGGGCTCAGCCAGGAGCCTTGAAACCATGCCTCCGTTTCTCCCAGACAACAGGAAGGGCTGCACCCACTTGGCCAGGGTAGGGAGCTGCAGGCGGGTCTGGTGGCCCCTACCCCTTTCCTCTGGGTATCCTGGGCTTGGCTAGGGCACAACCTGCCCAACAGTGTGTGTCTTCCCTATGGGTGACACCATACTGTACTGTCATTTGTGTTAACAACACATAAGCATGTACACACACACACACACACACACACACACACACACACACACACCTGTGTGCTCAAACCAGGGGAAAAGAGATGTGGAAAAGCCATTTTGCAGGCCAAAGCACTCTTTGCATTGTGGGGTCAGGAACTGCTTCCCTAGGGAAGGCACTCCCCAAGCACCGGGCTGCTGCCTGCTGAGCTAGAGCGGAAGTGGACTGGGGGGTGGGGGCTGAAGATGCATTTCAAAGGGAGAGCAAGCAAGGAGTGCAAAGGCCCGAGGTCAGCAGGGGTGTCCCAGAGAGCTCTGCGGGGCTGGTGGAGCTGCACAGGGGCTCCAGGGAGGCCTGGAGTCTGGGGCAGATGCTAAAGGCTGTAGGATCAACATGGAGCACAGAAGGTTGTGTGAGTGATTGAAAAATAAAATCAGATTTTTAAAAAAGCTGGATGTAACTGTCCCTCTCTTCCATACATTATAATTGGTGTGAAAAAAAGAATTAAAAAAAAATTGCTATCCGATTAGCACATTCTGCAGATTTTACAGTGTCTGAAGTTGGAGTTCTATAAAAATCAGTTTTCCCCTAAAGTTTTCTAGTATAAGTAGAAACCCAAAATGATTATTTAAAGTTTAATTTTTATTTTGACATGTAATAGAAGCCACGGTCCTAGAGCAGTCCAGGAAAAGAACTCCAGGGGGACAAAATAAAGCGGGTTGAAAAACATTCCAAAGTGACTGAAAAGGTTGAAACCAGAAATATACTCTGGATCACAGGCCAGGGTTTTAGTGATTATTATGCAAATAAAAATAGACATCCAGCTCCAAGATTATGAATTTCTGCATTGTTGCAGTTTCTCAATCTTTTGAAACCTTGAAACATATTAATTTAAAAATTTGTGTGCATAAATGCTTTTTGTAGGTTATTATTAGAAAATGAACTGCGAGCATTACATACAGATTCTGGGGGAATGGAAAATGTATTTAAATTAAAATGAGAAGCTTAAATTGGATAGATCTGAATGCATTGCTTCATAGACGGTATCCATAGAAACCACTTAAAATAAAAAGAAATGTTAATTCTCTTTGTAAATTGAGCTCCTAGGATCAAAATGAGCTTGGGACATTTTGGTGTAGGTAGGGACACTCTTCGGCCTTATCTACATGAGCACACTAATTGACAATTATAATTCGCTGGCCACGGTCTCAGCTGATAGTCACAACCAATTTATGGCTGGGGAGCTGAGGGGGTTTGGCTGGCGAAACTGCTTCGCTGCCCTCGCCCCCCACTTGTTGACGTGACCAGGAGCGTGATCAGGAAGTCGTGGTTATTGGCCACACAGGAAATTCAAGTTTTGCTACCAGCTTATCATGATTATAAGAGTGTTCTAGGGACACAGTTTCAAATCATTGGTAAAAGAAAAGCTTTCCTTTGTGAAATTGTTTTGCAAACTTTCCTTTGCAAATCTTTTGCAAAAATTTCCTTTGCAAACTTTCTGCTCTCCGCATTCGTTCCAGGCCGAGGCCCAAGCAGGCATGTTCACGTTGCTATGGTCTCAGCGTGAGGAATTCCACCTTCTTCTGTTTCCAGTTACTGTACTTCCTTTTAGTTTCTTTTTCTTCTTTTGTGAGGGTCCTAGATGATGTCCCTGAGCCGCTGGCCCTCTCAGAACACACCAGCTAGGGACCGTTAGCAACTGTGGCTGTTGATGGTGTGGCTCCTTCCTGCTCTTCTTGGTAGTTCTCTGTGCGTGGCTTCTGCCTGCCCTCCCTCCTGTTCCCGCCCCTCACCCCAGGGCTGCTGTTGGCCACTGTGGGCTGGTGTCCACACTTGCTTATCTTGCTGCTACAAACATGGCCGTCTGGGAGCAGTGTAATGTGATGCCTGTAACTCTTTTGGGAAGGTCTCATGAGGGCAGTCTCCAGGTCAAGTTACACTTCTAGTTTTTGTTCTTTGAAGACTCTCTACCTGGAAGCCTTGTGGTGGTACTACCACATTCCTGCTAAGAATGTAGGTGGGCTCTGCAGGTTTGCTGAGTCTTGGAAACAGCCCATAGAGGCCCACCAATAGGTGAGTGGCTAAAGAAGATTCAGCATTTGCACACTGGGGAATACGACTCTGCCATAAAGAAGGGTAAACTCTAGCCAGGTGTAGGAGGACCGATGCACTTTGAGACTGTGATGTCAGCTGGAATAGATTAGACACACAGGTTTAAAAATCTTAGCTGAAGAAGCCAAGTAAACAGCACAATTAGAGACACAACCGGAACTGGGGGGATAGGTCTTTCTCAAATGGGAAGGGATCGGGAGCTTGAGGGGAGTGGGGGAGGAGAGCAGAATGCAGAAGGAAGGCCTGTGCCAGCTGCACACGGGAGCAGAAAGCACGCTGCCAACAGGGACTAAGCACGGGGAAAGAAAAAAGGGGGTTTATTTTGGTGGGACCAGGCTTCGAACTTACAACTTTGCACTTACCAGGCAAGCACTTGTGCCATGGAGCTATCTCCCCAGCCCCTCAGGGATTTATTTTCTTACAATAACTGAGGATTCAAAAGTTTTTCCTTACAAGCCTTAGATCTCCTGATGCATTCCCTATCAGAAACGAAAGAGATATCTACAAGTATTTACTTAAGATAATAGTACCAATAACATCTACAAGTATAAATCATTTCTATGAAAATAACTGTGTCATTTCACACTGTAAAAGTCAGCATTATTTAATGCTTTGTGCATCTATTTAATGCTTTGCACGTCTACCTCGGTGGTAGTCAGCCGCATTCCCAGGCCTGAACCTGTGTTCCCCGTGGGTTCTGCAGAACTTGAGAGTGAGGAAGCCCAGGCATTTGCATGTTGTCATGAAAATAATTCGGACCTCAAAGAGAACTGGGTATCTCCAGAGGCTGAGAGCTCAGGGCCTCAGGGCGACGCAGCAGAGCTTTCTGCAGCAGCAGATGCAACCCCAGGGGAGGCCCTCCCCTGGCCTTCCTGCTCAGACCACCCGTAGCGATGGGGGCCACTTATTGTTAAGTGACTTGTACTTCGCTTTGTGAGTTAGGAGGTACTGAGGGAACTAAATTTTAAATTTCAGTCACTAGTATTGCATTTAAAAAATGAGAATGGAAGTATTTTTTTATTTGTTTATTTTTGAAAGTAAGCATTTTAGAGCCAGACGTGCAGGTAAAGAAATCGATAATATTATCCAGTCAAACCTGAGCTAGGGATTGCTGTTAAAAAGCAAAAACCTAAGTTATTGAAGCCTCTTGCAGCTGGGAAATAGTGCAGTGACTTAAGCACCTGCCTAGCAAGTGTAGGGTCCTGAGTCTAATCTCTAATACCAAAAACCAAACCAAACCAAAACAAAAAACAACCTCCCCCCAAAAAGAACACCCCAAAACCAAGAAAGACCCCCGCTTTTTGCATTATGGCTGGCTCAGCTGGCCCTGGGGACTCTAGGGAAACCCCTTGCAGGGTGGTAGACAGCCAAGGTTTTGAGCTATGTGGTAAGAAAGTGGTTTCCTTTTGGATTTTCCCTCTTGGGGACGCTTGCCAGAGTGCTACGCTTTGATGTACCCCAAATAGCGTGCAGTGTCTTTAACCAACCTGAGGATTTTCCCGTCTAAGTAACACGCAGCTGTGCAAAGGCTCAGAGCTCTGGGCAGACGTCCTGGCTAGAACCCGGTGACACTGCTGTGTCACTGACCTTGCTCTTCTTGCCATCTACTTAGAGTGAGTCCTCCTGGGCTGTAATGTCATAAAGTTTCATGGTAAAACATGTGTTAGTTGGTTTGAAAAAGTGTGTAGACTGAAGCTGGTCAAGTTGGTTCACACCTGTACCTACGACGTTGAGGAGGCCGGGGCGGGAGGGTTTCAAGCTCAAGACCAACTTGGGCTACACAGCCAGTTCAAGACCAAGTGAGACCCCGTCTCCAAAAGGGGTACACGGGTTTAAGGCAGCTTACTTGCTACCCTATAGTGAGAGGATACGATGTACTTAAAGTACATGGTTGAAGCTTGGGGGGGAAGTGACTAAATTCGCTTCCGATGATCCAGAGAGGAAAACTGAGATACAGAGAAAATTGATTTCCCATTAGCCAGTGAACAGGACTCCAGCTTCCTCTTCTCCATGCAGGCCCCCTGCGCTCCGCAGCTGCTGCCTGGATCCATCTTTAATCAGAGGCGGGGAAGCCCCAAGCTTTTCCGGGGCAGCCACAGCATCTTTGTGTCTGGAGACTGGAGTTGCAAAGCGCGAGCTGAGAAGGCCGTGCAGCAAGGGGCTAAACCGCTCCCGAGTCCTGGCCGTCCTGTCTGGAAAGCAAAGCCAAGGGTGTTTGCCTCCGCAAGCCCAGGAATGCCAGGCGGCGGGCGCCCGGTTTGTTGTGGAAACAGACGTGATCAAAGCAGGGGGAATTAAACCGATCCATTAGAATAAGAGTGGAGCCTACCAGGACCTCTGCCGACAGGCCTTGAACCCCAGGACTCCCGCAGAGAACAGATCTGCCGGCCAGCCACTGGAGACGCTGGCTAAGTCGTCCTGGCTGGCAGCACAGCTGGGAGAAGCTGTTGGGGGAGCAGGGTGGAACCTCTGGGGGTGGGGCGGGGTGCAAACGTTGCCCTTGTGGCCTTTGGATTCTTACCACGCCAGCCTTGTAGAGGACCATGCAGATGGCGGGGG
>PVJA010003489.1:74114-94769 GCA_004027025.1 Myocastor coypus | reverse complement strand
TATATATATATATATATATATATATATATGAACAAGCAGGATAGCTACAGACTTTATGTCCTTCCTGGAGGCCCCATAGGCATTGAGTGTGGCACAGGGTTTAGGGTGAAAGAAAGGATGAAGCGACGGGCAGGGACAGCATGTAGAAACTCTGGCTTCTAGAACTTGTCTTCTTTACTGATGTCCACATAAGGACTACCTTCTCTGTCAAGCAGCAGAAACTAGACTCTTATCTCACTGTCTAAAGAATGATCTTAGTGAACACAAAGTATCAGCTTAATAAACAATAGAACTGAAATTGTACAACTCCATCTCCTCACCGCCTGCCCTGCACATCCCAGCCTCAGCAGAGTATGAGGTGTGCATGGTCAACGTTGGTGTTGCTTGCTTTCTCAAATGCAGCTTTCCTTGTTGATGCGCAGCAGTTGCCCACCTTGGCCTAGGTCTTAGTCATCAGGCTCATGAACAGCACAGTTGCCGCATACATGGACGTTCTCCTCGGGTCCTTAGGTTGTGCTCAGGGCTTAGTGCATCATGTTACTGGTCCTTCATCTCATTTCACTACTGATCTAAGTCTAAGATTAATCATATTCTTAGTCTTATTTTATGTCTCCTAATTCTTATTTGAAGAATGGCATTATTTTCCCCTCACATTTGGTGGACATGTGACTAGAGAGATAGTGCCAGCTTCAAAATCATGTTTCTCAGGAGTAGGAAGGCATTGCTCATGATGAAGGAGAAAATAAAGGTTTTAATGGCCTGCGTTGCCAATGAGAGGTCAAATGTCTATTGATTTTGTTGTTTTGTTTCAGTTATTGAGTTTCCTTTCTGAAAACTTTAAGACTGTTGTTTGGTTTTGTTTTCATCTGAAATGTTATGAAGATGTGTTTAAGTGTGAAGGGGAAAATTTACCTTTGACTTGGTACTCGATGGAAGAGCCTGACATTTATTTACCTTATAAATATTTTCTTTCATAATTGTTTGCATTTTCTGCACTTGTCCAATTTTAAACATTTTATCTTTTTTGAGCTGGATGTTGACACTTATAATTATTCCCTATGTTTTTAATTGTTCCTAATTTTTTGTCTGCATATATTTACTCCATACTGTAGAATTAGTTGGTTCTACAGTAACTACTGGCAATTCAAGCATACGTTGTCTAAGAACTCATTCTTATTTTTATTGTAGACTCTTATTTTAGTGAAATGATAGCTATTAAATCACCTATTAGATTTTCAAAATTACATTTATGTCCTTAATCATGTTTCCCTCAATGTCTATTGTCATTTTTATTATTTTGCTTTTCTTTTTAAAAAGTTGTGGTAGGTTCCTGTCTGCAAATAAAGGTCTACTTTTTCATTTCATTTCTTTTCTTTTAACATAGGAAGCAGGCATGGATACCCTCTGACCTTTGATACACTGCTCTACATAATTTTACAACAAAACTGTGCAAATAGGCAGGATGATGAGAGTGAGAGTATTAGTACATGTGGACACAAAAACCAACCAGGCAGACAGAGCACCCCTCCAACTCCACTTCCCCGAAAAGACATTATTAAGCAACACCACTCCCCCTTTGGAGCCCACTGTTTCTCTGGCGAAGGCATCGTGCAGCAGGTGGGAATGTGTCTTTGCTGGTGTACAGCTGTCCAGAGGTCTGCACCCAGCACATGGAGACCTGGGATGGGAGCGACTCTCCTTGCCCTGGAGTCTGCTTCATCCTGCCTCTTCCAAAGGGAGTTATTTCTGTGCCAGAATACAAACACGGTGTTTAGGGAAAGGAGAAAGGTACATGGAAATACATTTGTTCCAATATTCTGGTATATTTCGTTACACAGAAAAGTTTAGAATACAGTTTCCTAATCCTATTCAACTGTAAAAAAAACTCCAGAAAGTGATTAACTGAAGAGCATATTTTCTGCAAATGCTTCTCCTTGTGCAGGACTCAGCTTCATAGGTATAAAGTGGTGAGTCTTGCCTGAAAAGACTTTTCACTGAGTTGGATGAGAAGCGGGGAGGTGTTCTTGATCTGCTCCATTAGTTCACCCAGTATATATTTCAGAATCTCAAACAGTGACAGATGGCATAATTTTCATCAGCCTTTTGACTGTAAAGTCAGCACGTGTTGCCTTCATTATACTATCAACAGTAATCAAATTAAATGAATATTGAAATACGTACAATAACTGAAGAACCAAGTCACAATAGAAATGCAGTGTCTTGTTTTTGATCATTAATTTTTTAAGAAATTAGTTAAGAACATTTTGAGTAAATATTTCTGGAGTAAAAAACTTAATTTTGGGGATAGCATTACAAAGATTCATGCTATGACTGCCTTAAAATCGAATTTTGCAAAATCTAGTTTTCTTTCATTCTTGCTCAAATTTCTATGTTGAAACACTAACCTACCAGGTAGAATTATGAGTAGGGTACACTCGACTGAGTAAGTGTCTCTGTCATAGAAGGTCAAAGGAGTGTTCGGTGTGAAAATATAGCAAGAAGACCCTGTCCATGAATGCAGAAAAGCCCTCCACAGATTCCTCATCTACAGATACCTTGATATTGCACTTCCTAATGTTAGGACTATGAGAAGTAAATTTCTGCTGTTTATAAGCCACCCTGAGTCTAGGGTATTTCGTTAGAACAACCCAAACAGAACCTGAGGCTAGAAAACAAACCAATCTCTACTAATTAGAATATGTTGTTTTCAAGAAAGTTGAAAAATATTACTAATTTCTATTGGTATTCATGATGAAAAGCAGCCATTGACTTCCAAAACAACTGCCAGGGGCACAGAGAAGTGTGAAGCCATTTGAGGTTATTGTTACGGTGGCTCTTAAATTCAGCCCTGGAGGGACTGCTAAATTGCTTTCCTATGGGTAGAAAGAGCCTTGGAATATCAAGAAGTTGCAAGAATCCAGCTGTAGGTACACTACTAAAATTTGTTCAAAAGATGCTAACAGCTGAAATGACATTTCCAGTAGCAAAACGTAACATTAAAAAGTGATAAGAAATATTGCTGGTATGAATGAAATATTGTTGCAGCCAAGTTAAAGGGAAGAATATCAAAATATTTGAGGCCAAAAGTTTGAGAACTTAATATATGCATTAGGTAGTAAAATTTTCTTTTCTCCTATAAAACCTTATGGTTTTATTTATGGTAGTTCTCAGGATAATATTGTAACCCCTTAGACATAAAGCGACGTTCTCAAGTTTTATTTGAACTTCACATTTTAGAATTCAGGGAAGGTATAAATATAGAAATTGATACCCTGAACAACCACACTGTGATTCTTTCAAAGAGATGGAAGTATTTTAAACACCAATTTGCATTCTGTCATAAAAACTATCAGTTCCACTGATGAGAGTTCAATCACAAAAAGTGGAGTGAGCGCAGCACAAGCAGGCCCTCTTCCCTGGGAAGGGGGAGGGGACAGTTCACGGTCGCAGGTTTAGGGCAAGGATCACGGGCAGCATGGCCGACAGTGGGCTCTCCCACCCCGGTTACAGCACTGCTCTCTTCAGAGCATCACGCCCACCTAGGTCAGGAAAGCTTCATGAGCAAGGAGGCCACCAGGGCCAGACTAGCGCTGCCCAAATAACTGCTTTTGAAAGCTTTGTTTTGCTTTCTAATTTTTTACTTGCACTACTAGAGACTATGCCAGATAAGTGCTCTACCACTGAGCCATTTCCCCAGCCCCTTTAAAAATGTTTATAGATGTTTTGAGACAGGATCCTAGAAAGGTTCCTAGGCTGCTTTTGAACTTTTGATTCTCTGACCTCAGCCGCCCATGTAACTGGAATTAATAGGCATACACTGCCACATCGAGCTATTTTTCCATTTTGATCTCATTCTTTCGTAATATTTAAATAGGTATAAAATTCCAAGTAAATAGCTATGTTTCCTTGGAACATGCTACTCTACTCTTTCATTATTTTTGTAGTTGCTGATGAAAAAAATATCGCTCCTGTCAAATATTAAGCTTCCCATTCATTCTGACACATTTTTCTCCTTGTGCTCATTCTTTTTTTTTTCACTTTCAATGCTTATTTCTGTACTTTTGGATTGATTTTTATTTGGTATTTTGAACCTTAAGGTCTGCTTTCATTCAGTGCCTTTCTATAGTTCTTAGAATTCTTTTCCACCAAGTTTTCAAATATTCTTTTGTAGCTTTTTCTTAAATTTTGAGATTTCTACCAAATAGGTAATATAGCCTCTAAGTCTGTGCCTCTTTGGTTTTGAATTTTTATTTCTCATATGTCAAAGTGGATCTTTTTAAAATCTACTTTTCTTATTTTATTGTCATCCATTTGGTTTAATAGTTTATTGCTGTGAGCAACTCATGTGTATGCGTCATCTTATATGGGTTTTACATCTTCATCTGTGTCTTCAGCCACTCGACAGGGGTTGAATGGCCAAAACACAGGGGTCGCCTAAAGCCATTGGGAAAATGTTATTTATTTGTAATTACAGTTTTGAAGTAGCCACCAAAATTATTTTTTGGTTTGGGGTCACCACAACATGAGGAACTGTATTGTGGGATCACAGCATTAGAAAGGTTGAGAACCACTGCTTTAAGGGTTTTTGATAAAGTAACTTTCAGGCATACTGAGTTGATGTTTCTGCTGTTATTGCCCATTTGCTGTGTTGTTAGGATTAGTCTTCTGTTTCCATTTGGGGGTTGTTTTGTTTTGTTTTTTAATTAAGGACAGGGTGTACAGGGTGTACAGGGTGTACAGCATCTCACTGCGTAGATTGGACTCAGTGATTCTCCTATTTTCAGCCTTCCAAGCCCTGGGATTACAGGTGGGCACCACCAAGCCCAGTCTCAATCACTGTCTCAGCATGCCCTTGGGTGTAGGGCCAGCAAGGCAGCTGGGGATCAAACTCCATTCACTGTGCTCTGCCGAAGAGGGACTTTAGTCCACTGAGCTATCTGGCCAGCCCTTCTGAGTCCATTTCAGAATTTATTTATAGGCTAATTTTGAGTAGGAAATGTAGCTTTTGTTTTCTTTTACCTTGTCTATCTGCTTGCCCCTGAAGTCCTAGTCTACAGAGTAAAGATTAAGCTGTTGGTTTGGCACTCCTGAGAAACATTGGGAGTGTAAGCAGGGGGCTAGTGGAAGCAAGGGCCTTGTGAGGCTGGCCTGTTAGGGTTTGTATTATAGATGCTCCTTAAGGGCTGTATGAACTCATAGGCAAGGCTTTGGAAGGTGACTGAACCATGTTAGCACTGTGGTTAACTTACTGTTAGGAGATAGGGTATAATAGGGAGAGGCAGGTCACTGGGAGGAGGACCCGAAAGGTATCTCTCCCCCATCAGGTCTTCTTTCTCTGCTTCCTGGCCATGATGACATGAACAGCTTCCACCATGCTTTCCTGCCTTGCATCCAGTGCCCTGTGGATGTGAAAATGTAAATAAACTTCTCCTTTTTTAAGTTGTGTGTAAGTTTTGGGTAGCAACGAAAAAGAGACTAAGACAGTGCCCTTAAAGGGGCTGTTGAGTCACCTGCCTATTCACTCTCATTCTTGGTTCCTCTTTATCATGAGATGAGTGGTTTCCTCTGTCACATGTTCCCTGCCACAGTGCCAAGGCCACGAACCAAGGGACTAGGAGCTGAAATATCTGAAAATATAAGCCAATATAAACTTTTTCTTTTTAAACTTTCTTTTCCTTTTGTTTAATTGAGGTATTTTGTTAGAGATGTACTCTGGAGTTTGAAAGAGACATTTAGTCTGTGAGTTGGAACATCTATTAAGAGTGAAGGCAAGAAGAGAAAGTGTAATAAAGACAGGAGGTTAAATAAATCTGAGGGCAAGTCTCTGACTCATGCCTACGTTTAAAAGCTGTTATGGTTTGTGTCTCGCTCTCCCCAAAAGCCTCATGCAGGCCTGGGGCAGCTTCTGGAGTTTGTGATTGATTATTGTGGGTGTGGATGTGGCACCCACACTGCTGGGGCAGGTAATCTGCATTACAATGTGAGGAGGGGAGAGGCTAGCTAGCTGCCCCACCTACTGCTCCTCTCTTTGGTCTTGTGCTTTGCTGCCATCATGAAGGGCTACTCTGTGGCACTTGCCACTCTGCCTGGGAGCCAGCTGAATATGGACTGAAACCTCCACTAATTGTGAGCCAAATAGATCTCACTCCTTCCTTTTGGGTGTTGGGTATTTTGCGCCAGCAATGAAAGAAAAGTAACCAAGGCAAAAATACAGGAGATGAACAAGAACAAAGACAAAGAAGGTGATGTACATGGAGAACTGAGGAGGAATGGTATCTAGGATGCCAAGCAAAGAATGAATTTCAAGAGAACAATAGCCAGAACAAACACTAGTAAGAAAATGAATATAAAAGTTAAAAAATAAAATGGAAAAACTTAGTAAACTTCATGAAAATTGAGTGCTTTTCTAGTTTTTTTCTTCTTTCTGATGATGTTTTGTCTTAGCTTCTCTAGGAAGAAAAGGGGGCCATCTCCCACCCTTGAGTCATTTTAATTCCTGTAAGATATCCAGCCCCACCCTGCTAGCCCCTATATTAACACCCAGCAGGATGGTGGACATTGGTATCTCTGTCCTCTTCTCCTAGAAAATTATATATATACCTGCGTATGAATTTTTGTTTGCTCTTTTCTGTTTAATAAGATTGGCATTTCAACAGTGGAAAACCACGAATCGACAATACCTACAATACCATTTTGACTGAAATTGAAAGTTCTTTCTGCTATATCTTCAAATTCTTTATCAAATATGCAATCATCTGGCCTTCCCCAGCCTACTGTTACACCATTAAGGATGTGACTTTGTGGTTACTTCCTCAAGTGGAGATGCTGTTCTTACCCTGTTCCACAGTTGTGGTGGTGGTGAAGTTGATGCCTCATCACCCCAGACTACCAGTCACTGTTAGCCATCCATTTCATCTTCATTTATGATCACCTCAGTGGTTATTCTTCTAGTTGTTTTACATGTGAACTTCCTGGCCTCTATCATGGGTTGAGTTGTGCCTGTATAAAAGTTCACATGTTGAATTCATAGTCCTCAGAATCTTGCTTGGAATACACTGTAGAAAGTTTTAAGGAAGTAATGAAGGCAAAATACTGTTAATAGGGTGGGATCTAATTCAATATAACTGATACTCCTACAAAAAGAGGAAATTAGGAAACAGACACACATAGGGGAGGTTGTAGTGAGAAGAAGGCCATCTATGCTGAGAGAGACTTCCAAAGAAGCCTCAGCTTTGCTGATGCTGGGAGCTTGTTCTAGACTTCTAGGCTGCAAGAAAGTAGATTTCTGTTGTTTGAGACACTTCGTCTGTGATTTTACAATGGAGGCCCAGACCCTACAAAATGAATACACCTTCTTGCCTATTCGTGGAAGATTTCAGCATGTAGACTGCAGGTTTCTTTCCATGCCCTGTGCTGCCTTCCACCAGCTGACTTCAGTGTTTGTGGAAATGATCAATTCAATGCCCTGGTAATTCAATCACCAGCAAGGTCTTCTTCCACTCAACTCAAGCTGTGCATTCCCCAAGCCACCCTGGTTTCATCCCGAATTTGAAGTGACACTTCCATATTTCTAGTAGTCTCATTTAATTATCTCTAACATTCTAGCTTTTCTACCTTTTCCTTCCTGTTTATTTTAACTCTTGACAACTTCCTACTGTCCTTAACCCATTCTTTCAACCACACGCCTTGCTGTCTTGTTCTATTGTCTTGCACCTGCTTGGCGAAACCCAAGTTTCTAGGAATTCAAGCACCTTCTTAATGTCTCCAGCTGGTATGAATTAAATGCAGTATTTGTTCAGTGATGGGACACATGGAACTCACTTCCTATTTTACTAATAAATAATACTATGATTAATATATTGTCCTTCTGTCTTTGTATTTTCTCTGATTACTTAAATTAAATTCCTAAATTTGTAGTTTTAAAGTCAAAAGGTCTACTATATTGGAAATACAGCATTAAGTTTGTATTGATTTTCCATCAGTGATATATCAAAACATGCTTCTCATTATACATTTCCCAGGGCTGAGGAAAATGGACTTAACATTTCTAGTGAACTCAAATAAAAAAGCATATTTCAAGATTTTCTTCAGAAATAGGGAGATGAGTCATATTTTTTATAACTTGTTGCTCACTGCTTCTTGTAAGATGTCTTTTTTCTCATTAAATAATTATTTTATGCCAAGCCAGCCCTGGGGCACACTGAGACTGCAACTGAGATTGAGCATGGTGACAAGCACCTGTAGTGCCAGCTCTTGGGAGGCTGTAAACAGCAGATCATTATGAATCTGATCTAGTAGTGGACCCTGAACACCCTGGAGACCCTTCCTTAAAATACAAAAACAAAAAAAGAAAAGAAAAGAAAAGGAAGGGCCAGCGGTATAGCTCAGCAGATTAAGCCTTTGCTTAGGGAGGCACAGGGGCCAGGATTTGGTTCCTGGCCCCGCCTGCTACGCCGGCCCCACTCTCGAGTGCACTGAGCTGGTGATGGAGACCAGGCATGGTGGCGTGCACCTGTAATCCTAGCACTTGGGAGGTACAAGCAGGAGGATCGCTGAGTCAGTAGTGAGACCCTGTACCAAAAAAAAAAAAAAAAAAAAAGAAAGAAAAGAAAAGAAAAAGAAAAATTATTTGATATATGTTGACTCAGAATTTTAAAACTCATAAATGTTCTATTCCATTATTGTTGATTTAGGACATTTTTAGACACATAAATATTTTATTGTGAATTTAATTTTTATTTCTACAATATGTCATATATATATACCTGTTTTTCTCTTTCATACATGTGATCTTTAATGTCACAATCATCTGTATTCTTTAACTTCATATTCTAAAAAACATCAATTTTTTACATTATACTGATTCAGTATTTTCAACTTTTAATTTTGTTACAGGTTTTTAATCTGGTAATAAATTTATAGTTTCTTCTAATATCTCATCTAAATTCCTTTTCTCTCTTCTTGTGTCTCAGATAACTTTCTGTTAATTTCTTGCTGTCTTCCTCCTTGTCTGCATTTTTTCTTGCACTTTTTTATAGAGCACTTAACACTTGGGGAGTACAAAGCTTGCATTGTTGGCCATGTCCCTATAAATCGTACAGTTCAAGGCTGCTGAAGCGTACAGCTCTTCATCATCTTGAACATGGTATTTCTCTGCTTTGGGTATAAAACTTTTTCTGTTGGCTTTCTTTCTCCATTTGATCGTCTTGAAAAAGGTGTTTTGTCTTCATGGTTGTTTTTGCTCATGTCCAGGATGAGTATGTTCCCTTCAGTGTCCTCACTGCCTGCAGATTTGTTGTTAGAGTTCCACTTATGCAGCAGCCTGGATTACTTCATAGCTCTCTGTTTCTGTTTCCCAAGTCCAATGGCAAGGTATGGCAAGAGTGTGCTGCACCGACGAAGAGCCTGCTGCTCTCCCACCGCTCCTCAGGGCAAGGAAGAGTGTATTCTCAGGTTTTCAGAAGCATCCTGTAGACCATCCCTTTCCAGAAAGAGTACAAGAAAAACTATCATCTCCTCACCTTGTATGGCTCCCACAACTCTTTCTTCTCATTTGTATTCCAGGATTGATATCCTGCCATAAATCTACCTTTTCTTGGTCCAGTGTTGTTAAAAGCTTACCTATCCTAATGTGTATAGAGGGCTAGGGATATATCTCAACAGTACAAGTACCTGCCTGGCAAGCGCAAGGTCCTTAGTTCAATCCCTGGTACCAAGAACAAACCAACAGATATAGAAAAGAAAGGGGCTCTTTTATTTGGTAAAAATGGCTGGAAAACTGATTTCCTGCCCTACAGAAGTAAGTGTCTGTACTTGATGGATTCTCTCATTCTGACCAGGGCCAACCCCAAACCAGAGGCAGGCATGCCTGCAAGCCAGTGGCGGGATCCTCTAATGCCCTCTCCTTGGGCTCTGACCGTGCTTGGTTAGTGTATTAGCTTAATTAATATACTAGCTTGGTTAGTGTACTAGCTTGGTTAATGTGTTAGCTTTTCTAGCCCTGAGACAAAACAATTGAAGGACAAAAGAATTATTTTGGCTCACAGTTTCAGAGATTTCAGTTCCTAGTTGGTTGGCTCCAAGGCAGAAAGATCACGGGGGGTGGCGAGGCTGAGAGACTCTGCTCAACCTGCTGCACATAGGCAGCAGTGAGGAAGGAACAAAGAGCCCAGCTCGCAGGACAGCGCTGCCTTTGAAGCCACGCCCTCTGGGACCCACTTATTCCTATCAGCCCCACTTTGTAAAAGGACATTCAGCTACAAACTCATCAAACAGTGAACCCACTGACAAATGTCGTGTCCTGCCCCTGGTCGAATGTCCTCTCATAGGCTTCGCCTCTGAACTTTTTAGCCGTTCAGAGGATGTTTGGATCTAAACCACAGCAGTTAGTGTTCATATTTCTGGTGCTCCTCAAATTGTGCCTCTAGTTTAGAGTTCCTGTAAGTACTGCAGGGACAGGGTAGAAAAGTGTTGGCTGTGACACATGCTAGCTACTCTTCAGTCAGTAGAGGACTGTACACTTTTCTTAGAAGCTATGAAATGTTTTAAAAGGAATGTGCTTAATGGGGGGAAAGACAGAGTGAATTAATGAGCCTTCTGTATTATCTTCCAATTAGTCATGTTAAAAAAAAAAAGAAAGAAAGAAAAAATCAAGCCAGCCAGATAATTCAGAAGATTAAAGCACCTGCTTAGGCAGATGTAGGGAAAGGGTTTCGGTCCCCGGCATACCACACTTAGCCAGTCCCCGGAGCATTCTGAGACTGCGATTGAGACTGGGCATAGTCAAACTTTTGTGCTTGGGAGGCTGAAAACAGAAGGATGACTCACTGTATAGTGAGACCCTGCTATCAATTAAATTTGTTTGCCTACTTAATATATTTTGCATGCTTTTAGTTTAGGAAAGTGTATTTATTATAAGTTATACATTCCTCATAATTACTAGTATATTCAGATCATCTTCAACATACAAATAAAAAGAAAAATCTATTATATCAATCTCAGTCAATCATTAAGACACAAAATACCTGAGTTTCTGAGATGGGAAGTGTTGGACTGAACTGAAGGCACTCTGCTAGTAGTTGCATATGCCATTTCAAGAATCCTAGGTTAGTAGCAAGGTCATCAGCTCTGGAGCTAGAGTACTTGTACCTAAAACTTCAGGTACATCAGTAACTACAGATCAAAGGCCAATTTTATTCAACCTGTCTGTGTATTTTCTCAAAATGAATAGGGTGTATTGATACATAACTAAAATTATTATGATGACTGTAGCTGCAACAAACAGAAATACAGCTTGAATTCATTGAAATTTGACAGATAACTTATTATTCGAATATGAGAGTTCCTCATAGAGCACAATACAGCAGTAAACGGGTGCCTTCATGGCATTAGTATGCTCATTGCTGTATATCTGTTTTATTCCCTTTCACTGTAAACTAGTTTTTGATTTCCAGTGTACACAATGGGGAAAAACGGCTTTTGATTTTTCCAGAGCAGACTATAACCAGCTGAGCCTAGTTCAGTGCTTGACCTTGGACCAGTCATGGTTGTAAGGATGACACAGAGAAAGGCCAATCATAACAGAGATGGTGGCAAGAGGGCAGAAGTCAGCAAAATAATCATTCTGCAATGCAGAATATAGTTTTAGACAAAATCCTCCTCACAGACTTAAAAGGCTGAGAAATATCAGCCATCTCATCAATAAATAGAACTGAGATTTAAACAAAGTCGGCTCTTAAGTACCACACTAAGCAACAAACCTTTAATTACATGGTAGCTGAATTATGAGGGCCTCAAAGGGGTGACATGAGATATAAGAATTACAGGCTCAAAAATAATTAAACAGATTCAGCCAGAAGAATTTCCAGCATGGACTTTTAGAAGCTACAGTAAATAGAATCTTCAGACCTATTCCAGGCAAGCATAAGCCTTTTGTCACTGTTCTTAAGTTTCAACATGGATATGATATGAATTATAGCGCATGCATTAGAAAACATATAAGAAATGTTTAAAAGACAAGTGGATATATTAACTTCTAAAAAGTGTTTTTCTAAAATTAAAAGGCAGTAAGCAAAAGTTATGGTGTATTGATAATGTATGGGGAAATTGGAGACCACTATGGTTAGCTCTGAAATAGAATAACACGTTAAGTGCTATCAGTGCAACTGTCTCAGCCTACTTGTCAAAGAGCCATAGTTTGAGATTTGAGTAATTTTGATTTCTGCCCTTCTTGCTATATAAATCTTTTGTCATACATGGTAGATTCCTGTGAGAATGAAGATCCTTTATTTTTTATTAAAGTACACGAGCCTTGCTTAAACAAAATGATAAGTTAAATAATCTTACTGAACAATTAAAAACTCTCTACTGCAAAAGTAAATTTTGCAAATCAGAGAGGTTTTTTATTAAGATTTTTCCTAAATCCAGACATGTAATAGGTTCTTTTCACTGTAAGTCAATCCCAACAGACAATTTAGAAAACAATCCATTTTCTTGCCTGCCTTTCTGTTTGACTTTGCCTCCAAATGTTTTCTGTTAAGTCAAGAAGCACACTTCCAGTTGGTCCTCATTATAATGTTCTTGAGGGAGAATGTCCCCCATTGGCCCACCAGATCTATTTTATCCTTCTCTGTTTTGCTGTTTAGCCAAGAGGGCTGATCCAATAAGTAGGTTCTTTGCCCTTCATCTTCCAATTGGGTTTGATCAGCGGAGATACCCAGCAGGGGCTTGGCAGGAAGCAAAAGACAGCCATCAGATTCCTCTGCAGTATATTCTTCCACACAAAGTGATAATGCTTGACTTGTTTCCTTGGCTTTTTTCTCTTGCACTTGTCAAATTCCCCAAAGAAGTCTCAACCAATCTCTTTCCACTGTAAATATAGCTATACTAATATGTACCTGGCAGGAGAGATACTGTGACCATGAAGGTTGTTTTCCCAGGCAGAGGTTTATACATTGCACTTTGGATTTCCCCAAATGTGGGAAACTCAACTGCATAATTAGAGGTAGTAGGAGGACTGCATTCGTGCTTTCCCATGTAATGGCAGGGGGACATGGCTATAGTATGCAGCAAAAAAGAAAACTGCAGGCTTCAACATTCCATAAATTCTGATTTAATTATTCTTTGTTAATCATGGCACATATCTTCAGTTGTGCCTAGGATCTACTGAACTAGATATCTTCTGTTTTGTCCTCTGAAAAGATTGAACTTCCCACTTCCCACAGGGCCCCTGTACCTGTGCCAGCTTATAGGAAGTGTAGCTGGGTAATTACAAAATAACAAAGGTCTGTATGGAAATTTCAGTGCTTTTAAAGTATTTTCAGTCAGTCCTCATAAACCATGAGAACTCATAAGTCCTGCATGGATTGCAAGACCTCGAACTTCCCTTCATCTTCATTTTCAAAGGAGCCCAGCCTCACAAGTTCTTAGATGTCTGGTGGGTTCTAGCCCTTGCCAATTTGTTTTTCATTCAGTGTAGGATCCAACTTTCTAGGATTATCAATAGTTTCTAATCTTCTTTTCCTTTTTTGCTTGTGAATTTATGACACTAGTTTCTTTTTCATTTTTGTTTTAGTGGAGGTTTGAGAAAGAATGGAATGCAAGTCTGCTTCTAATCTAGCATCTTAGAGCAGCGATCACTTCCTCCCTCATTCCCATTCAGCACAGCTTCTAGCTCCACTTAGCCATTGCGGTTCCTCCTCCTGAGTCACTACTGCCTCATGGTATTATACCTGCACTACAGGTCTCATTTGCATCTTACTTGGTACTTCAGCATTGTTTTATGGTGTTGGTCACTTGCTTTAGGAAGTCTACCTTGTGGATTTCAAGACCTCACCCTCCTGGATTTCTCTGTCTTTTGTCTCCTTCTTCTCTTAGTTATTTGTTTGTTTATTTATTTATGCACAATAAATTATTCAGTTATAAAACAGGATAAATTTGAGGCTTTTATTATTAAATGGATGCAACTAGAAAAAAATAATCTTAAGTGAAATAATTCTGACCCACCTGTGCAAACATCTTATTGTCTCATTGGTGTGAAAACCTGTAAGATAAAATAAAATCTGAAGAGTATAATAGTTACTGGGAAGAGGGAATGAATGTGTTAAAAAAGAAAGAATTACTGAGTTGAGGAGGAAGGGAGAGGTTATGAAGGAAAGAGGTTTATCTACATATGTAAGCAGGATAGAGTGGGCGACTATACTGTGGATTTCTGCTGGACTATGGAAATTAGCAATGAATGCTTAATTTGTTTTGTCTCCTTTTAAAGATTGTTTTCCTTTTTTCCCTTCTTAATTTCTTTCTTTCTTTTTTGAACTCTCATTTATTTTTGGTTCTTGGGGCAATGTCTCTTTTCGATATAAAAAAAAGTAGTAAGTTCAACACAAAATGAAAATCTAAGTGGAGGACAGGACAAAGTGAAGGATGAGGCAACAGCAAGAGAAGACATACTTCAAAGAAGTTATTTCCTGTCCTAGACAGTGACCAGAATACAAAGGTGTGCAGGCATACACCTCTCCACACCTTAGGACTCCTCCCTCAGGAACAGAAGGTGGGAAGAGGCCTAGGACAGTGGCAGCCACCCCCTAACGGTAAAAGCATATTCAGCAATACAAAGTTAGTACTGTTTATTGTCTTATGAGGCTGAGTGTAGAAATGCCTGGAGATGAGTAGGAAAGCCTGGATTATCCTTTCTCAACTTGGCCCCACCTGTGAAGCCCCCTTCCCCAAACTGACTATCACCCTCTGCCTCTCTTCCCCTTGGGCTCTTGAAGGTGGCCCTTCCATGGGTTTTCAACACCTGGATGATTCTAAAGGGGATCTGGAAGAGACCCAAGTCCTTGGAGATTCTGAAAATAGAAATATGAACTAGACAGATGTGAAAGCCAGCAGAAAATGCAAGGTCACCTAGAATGACAGAGGTCTAGGTATGCCAGAGTAGAGAAAGAAAAGACATCCAATGCACAAGTGTTTATTGAGCACCTACTGTGTGCCACTCACTGTTCTGCACCCCCCAAAGAAACAAGACTGAGGCAGCAAACAAACTGTGAAAAAAAGGGGCAGCTGAAGGTGCCTGATGAAGTGAAGAGCCCGAGCTGACAGGGACTCTGGCTTAAGCCTCCTCTTAGATTTCCTGGTGCTGCTGGCACTTGGACCCCAGGTCATTCATGTTGCTCTCAGTCTTGGTGAACTCCATCTCAACCATACCTTCACCCATGTACCAGTGCAGGAAGGTCTTGTGCCAGAACATGGCCGTGAACTGCTCCGAGATGTGCTTGAACAGCTCCTGAGTGGCTGAGCTGTTGCCAATGAAGGTGACAGCCATCTTGAGGCCACCTAGTAGGATGTCAGACACAGCTATTTAGATACCATCTCACCCCAGAAAGAATGGCTATCATAAAGAAATCAACCAACAACAAATATTGGAGAGTCTTTAGGGAAAAAGGAATCCATCTTCACTGCTGGTGGGAATGTAGACTGGTGTAACCATTATGGAAAGCAGCATGGAGACTCCTTAAAAAACTAGAGCTGGAAATCCCATTTAATCCAGATATCCTCCTACTGGGAATTTTCCCAAAAGAACTGAAAACATCGTATCATATTGATATCTGTGCACCTATGTTTATAGCAGCACAATTTGTGATAGCCAAATCCTGGAAACAACCAAAACGCCCATCATCTGAAGAATGGTTGGAAAAAATGTGGTATTTTTATACAATGGAATATTATTCAGCTATAAAGAATGATAAGCTAGAAGACTTCATATATAAATGGGTGTATCTTTTTTTTTTTTTTTTTCTGCACAAAGAGTTGAACTTAGGACCTTGTGCTTGCCAGGCAAGTGCTTATTCTATTGAGCCATCTCCCTGGCCTAAATGGATGTATCTTGAAGATATACTCATAAGTGAAATAAACCAGACCTACATATGTAAATATCATATAGTCTCCCTAATGAAAGAACTCAAAAGAAGAAATAAAAATGGAGAGGCAGGGGCTGGGAAGATAGCTCCGAGGCACAAGTGCCTGCTGGGCAAGTGCAAGGTCGTGAGTTCGAACCCTGGTCCCACAAAAAAAAAAAAAGAAAAAAATGGAGAGGTATACCACAGCTGAGCGGAAATCAAGGACTTAAGAGTTAAACAATGAAGTGACTGTAAGCAGAAAACAGGAAACATGGTAGAAGCAAAATCATGCACAGGATGAATTAGATAAAGGTGCTAAGAACCTCCAAAAGGTTTATCGCACTGAGGATAGCAATATGTAACACTAAAACTACACTTAGAATGCCTGTCATTCTGGTCTTGTAGATGGGTGCTGCTACTAATGTAATTTTAGTTACTGCTATACTCTCTCCCAAGTAAATGGTTGGTTTACAAGAAAACAAAAAAGAGTATTAAATGAGAGTAAGAGACTAGGGAAAATGCCATAGGATTGACAGGCTACAATTTTGTATATGCTTAGATTTCTGAATTTCTGTGTAAAAATGTGTAACTGCTTTTATCACTTTCTATAGAGATTTATTAGAATATTAGCGATTGATAGATAATGCCAATTCCAAGTTAAGTCTAAGATGTTTGATACTCAGAAAGACAATCAAGTACCTATGTTGTAGAGTAAAAGTATCTCTCCTCCTTCTCAATCTGCTGTATAAGCAACACTATTAAAATTATGGCTGCCAAGGCTCAGACCTCTTCAGACTTCTTACCCTGTGTCATCACCTTAGGAAGTCTTCACCATGCCTCTTCCTTCTGTTTTCTTCCATTTTCATGTAACTTAAGTCTTGGATCTCCAGCCAGATGTCATTTCAGAACCTTTAATGCTCACCCAGCTTCTTCATCTGAATGTCCTAAGTGAGTCTCAAAACCAGTTTGTGTAAAACTGAAGAAACTCCTGCAACATACACAGAACACGCGCACACACGTGCACACACCCATACACACACATACACACACACACACACACACACACACACACACACACAATCTGTCCCAAACCATAGCATTTCACATTTTAATGAATAATGCCATCATCCTCCTGCCTGATGAATTAGCAATTATCCTTAAGCATATACACATATCCACTAGGAGGACAGTTACTGTCAGCACTGGAGAGTCACGTGGTTCTATGATTTTTTTTTTTAAGAGCAGAATATTTATTGTGGATCAGAAAGGGCAGAAGAGGGGTCTGAGTGGGTTTTCCTTCAGGACCCATGGTGTATTTTTTAAACAAGATATATACCTTTGTTTTTGTATACAAAGATGTTTAGGTGAGTTGTGGACACAGCATAACGTAGCTCATCCTGAGTAATACAACATATATCACAGATTATAGCTACGTATTCCTTTTAGTTATTATCTTCATCCATCATTAAATTGTTAAATTTAGTCCCGTGGAAATTGTGTCTAGGTTTACATCCCCAAAAATTGGCATATTACTGGCACATGAGAAGTACTTGTAAATTATATGTTTAATAAATGAAACAATAAATAAAATAAGAAAACTCAGAACTTAATGCTATACTGATATAGCCCTTCATAAATACTGGTAAGGCAAATTAATAAGTTGATCTGTGCTATAATTTATAACCTCTTAGGGATGTAAGCCTAAAATAAACGTCTTCAATCTAGAAACAGAGACTGTATTTTCTATGAAGTGGCGCTTGCTTACACACCATCACTATCCATCCAAACTCTGATATCAGGGAGCTTCAGTGGCAGCTTATGCTTGCTGCCTGGTCACACTCACCATGGGGCAGGGCCCCTGGACCTGTGTAGAAGTAGAGGCAAGTGAAGGCATTTCTCTACATCCTCCCAGAGTAGCCATTGTTGAAGAGAATGTTCCTCCACCCCCCTCTGCTTAGAGATGTTCTACAACTTCACATCCAGGCAGCATTCTCCAAAGCCAGTATGAGCTGCACACCTCTCTAACCACTTACTGTTGCTCTCACTGGCGTTCTTATCCTTCCTGTTGCTGGCTACCTGCTTTCATCCCTTCAGAAGACTTTCTGTTCTAGCTCTGAACTCTGGTAACTCAGTCTCCCAGTGAGACAGACCCTGTTTGACCTTGCTCTCTCTTCTAGGCTCCTGTCAATTTCCAGGTACTTACAAACATCGCCCATAATACAGATATATTGTAGTCTTGCTTGTTCTCTAACATGAATAGCCTGTAAGTCCATCTTTCAGAGACTGCTGCGAATTTTTTATTGTGTTCTCAAACCAGGAAGCTATTTTTAAACATAATTTTCAAATTGGACTCTGGAAAATGAGGTAAACCAAATTCTAGCATTTTGAACAAATAAGTGACTGAAAGTCCATCCCATTAAAGAGTTTTTAATTAAAAAGAACAACCCACAGGTGCCTCATTGTTCAAGTATACTGAATCATTCAACAGCCTTGGGAGGAAACAGAATGTTTCCCTGCATGGTTAAGATCTCCTAGACTAAATTAACCCTAGCACAAGAGCAAGGCTGGCCATTAGAGGCTGAGGTAATTTTGGTTGAAGTGTTGCTAGTTCTTTACCTTCATTTCTTTAAGTCTCCCAGAATAGCATAGAGAAGAGTAATCATGGCCTCAGTTCTTTTATGTTCTCCAAACTCCATCATTTTAATATGAATTTCAAAGAATTCCAGCTGACAGCACCACTGAGGGGAAAAAACCGGAGACAGACATGTAAATAGGCAGGGCATGATTTTCCTCTTCACTTCATAACTGTGATCCATGAAGGAAGAGACAAAGATTAGCGTCCTCTGAATGCCCAGGACCTAGCAGAGTAGATAAATAAATAAATAAATAAATAAACAAACAAACAAACAAATATTTGCTGGATACATTCCACAAAAGAACTTGCAGTGACTTCAGATAATATATTAACCTCAGAGAGAGAAAGTCATCATGTTTTATTAACTCATGATGGATTTCATGGGTCAGTAAATTTTATTTCTCAGGGAATGAGGGTCTCCTCTTTTGCTCCTTCTGAGCCTTTTGTCTAAGTAAAGGGAGAAAGGACAGGACACAGAGAAAGAGTAGAAGTCAAATAGTCAATTAAAGGAAGCACTGCCACAAGCAACGCTCTATCATTCACAACGATGATCTGTAGTCATAATTGAAACAGATTTGTAAATACATTCGGGCCTGTGTCCTTCGCGCTCTGCATCAGAATCACCTGGCAAGTGATGGACCCACCGTAAAAATATTTAATTGAAAGTCTGGGCCCAGGACTATAGCCAAGTTGTAGAGCATTTGCTTAGTACATGGGAGGCCTTCAGTTCAAAGCCCAGCACCAGAGAAAAGGCCAGTGTAGTGTAGGGATCCGTTGGTCTTACTGCAAATGGTTCTACTTAGGAAAGAGAAAGATAGACAAGAAGAAAAAAAAGTTGATCTAGGTGGCTGCCAGTCTGCCTGAGGGACAAGACTAACTCCACACACACAAGAAACAATCCTTTATTTAGACTCTTGCAAAGTCTCTGTCACATGACACAAGGTTGCTTAGTGACTAATAGCTGGCCTGAACCAGACAAGATGTTGTTTTCAGCACTGAGGTAGCTTGTTTGCTTTAGGCACTGAGGCCTAGTCCCACGTACACACACTTGATCTATTTCCTGGCTTCCTGTGGCTTACAAGGGAGCAGGGAACCCAGGAATTTTCCTTTTTTTTTTTTTTTAAATACATCTGTGGTTTGTATGCATCTCTGATGCACAGCTTCTTAGAAAACCACTTTTGCCTTTATGAATATTTAGAATGAGCAGATTTCTACCTCTCTACCCTTACAAAGGAGGGCCAAATCTCTTCCTCAAGAACACAGCAAAGAATCAGTTGTAGAGGAAGAGAAAGCAACTTAGATTCAGGTATGCATGGATGTGTTTCCAGAGAAGGACAGAGCTGTGATTAAAAATATGTTTAATTTAAAAGTTTAATAATTATAGATGCAAAACATTTTAAATATTTCTAAAGGAAG
Organism: Myocastor coypus; assembly: GCA_004027025.1. Lineage (NCBI taxonomy): Eukaryota > Metazoa > Chordata > Mammalia > Rodentia > Myocastoridae > Myocastor > Myocastor coypus. Next base: position 74,822 of record PVJA010003489.1, on the reverse strand, counting down.
AGAGTCAGTCAAGAGACTCAAACAGGGCCCAACAGAGACCAGAAGGGCAAGAGGATTTGGCAAGGAAGGGAGAAGGACAGGGCTGTGCTTCTGGGAAACTCTTTTTCAGGGCCCAATCCCTTTCTTCCATTCTTGCCAGTCTTCCTTTCAGACTTCTGAAAGGAAATCTCAGTCTTTCTTTCCTGGGAAAAGAGCCAATACAGAAAAGTATAAAATGTCTACTGTTTATTGTTCTTACAGACTCCCAGTCCCCGTTTTATGATAGCAGCCCCAAACCTGTGACTTGAGAACCTCTGGAGCAGAGAATCCCTCAGAGCATGCCCAGATCAGATGCTAAGAGTCTCTGAGATCTCCTTGACTTTGACCTTTTTTTTTTTTTTTTCCCCGGAACCAGGGATTGAACTCAGGTCCTTGTACTTGCCAGGCAAGCACTTATTCTACTGAGCTCTTTTCCTGGCCCATCTCTTTGACTTTGACACTGACCTTGATGGACAACTTCCAAAACTAGACATTAAACTCCATGAACAGCCACAACAACCATTTTGGGCAGAACTTCTCATTGCTGATGGGCTGACTGGTTTTTTTAACCTTTAGTATAATATTAAATACCATTTTTTGAAAGCTTGTAATGGCACAACGTTTTACTAAGCACTTCCCTTGGAGTATTCTTTGATCTGAGCAACAAGGGACAGTGACGATCTAAGGTGG